>JANHZT010003076.1:57125-67855 GCA_032468215.1 Stegonotus admiraltiensis
AGGGGTTGGGGTTGGGGTTGGGTGGGGGAAGGGGGGAGGCAGTGGAGCTTACCCCTCCCTACATGGAGAAATCTGGATGAGCTCCCCAGCATGACCTGGCCAGACTCTGGCTATTTAGGCCAGCAAAAGCAGCTCTCTGGAAGGGGAGCTGGTCTTTTCTCTGGGGGGTTCCAAGATCTTGAAGAAGAGACTGACCTATCTTTTCTCTTCCAGCCTCATCCCCATCCTCCTGATGCTGCCTGTTTTGGGGCTAGGCAACCACTTTCGGTGTCCTCAGAACTCCACTGCAGAACATGGGTAGGGCAACCTGAATCTAGTACATTTTGCCAAGCCCAAAGAGTCAGGGATGGCAGGTACCTGAACTGAGACTTTGTCCTACAACGGCCAGTGACTCCCAAAAGTCTCTTAGGGGAACCAACCTTGCTTGTCTGAGCTTCCCAGGAGAGGTCCGGACACAACCCGGCCCTCCTGTCACACAGCCCACCTCCCAGGCTCACTCCTGTGCTTCTGTTTGGTCCACAGGTGCCTCCTGTTGCACATGGAAAACATGCTCAGCACCGGCTCTCAGCATGTCACCTGCGCCGTGTTGTGTTTGTACAGCACGGGAGTTTTCCTGGTCTCGTTTATGGTCAGCTTCCTTGCAATTCTGGTGAGAGGCACACTAAGGGGTGCACCTCCTTCCGTTGCTGGAAATCCTTCAGCACTTATGGGAGGGGGAATTCAGGAGAGGTGTGCGTGCTTTCAGTTGTGACGCACACAAATCATGCTTCTTTTCCCTACCCTGATGCTTAACATTTGGTGTCTTCCAACTGCTGCTGCATTCCTCGTAAAGTTAGAGCAAACAGTTTCCTAACACTGATTTAATGCGTCACACACTGAGTTTCCACACCCCAGAGTCCAGCTTCCTGAATAAACCTGAGCTTGTTTTTGTTTCCCTAATGGTAAACAGATGGACTTCAGAATAAGCACAAATTCTTTGGGGGGGAAAATGCAAGGCAAAACAATAGGAACACTTGAACTGCTGACCAGGCACATCTTAGATTGCCTGGCTGCTGATTTTATTTACGCGAGGACTCTGAGGTAAAGTAGATCGAGAGAGGCTGTCAGTGGCCTGATTCACACAACCCTTTAAGCCGTTATAATACGTGACTTCGTTTTGCCTGAAAGGGATGTGGGAACTAGCTCCTGTGGTTTAGAAGCCATGGTTTAGGCCCTATTGTCTTCTGCAGGCTCAGTCAGGTGTAGTTTAAGCAACAAACCATGTTTAAGTAAACCATGGCCTGGAGGAACGAGTGAACCCAGAGCAGGCATGTGCCTAGATTCAATTCCTCCCGTGGCTTCAAAGCGAAGCAGGAATCTGGATCCAGCCCCCTCCCTCCCTCCCACCCTCTCCTCCTGCAAGCACGGACATGTTGCTGAGGCCTTGCTTAGAGCTTGCTCCTTCTTTAGACCTTGCTCATCCGAGCCAGGATGTTGTACAAGCGGTTTGTGAACTCGATGGGCTACGTCGGCGACCAACAGTGGGCGATGCTGAAGGTGGTCGAGCAAGCTGTGGTCCTGTACCCCGTGGTGTTTTTCTGCTGCTGGGGGCCAGGTATGGAAAGAGCGAGGGATGGGTTGACGGTGAAAGAGGCAGCTCTCTGCACCTCCGTTTGGAAGCGGGCCCTTCCAGATCTCAACCTATCCGAGGCCAGAAACCCATCGAAAATTAATCACTAAAAAAAATCAATACATGCAGAGGTGTAGCCGCTAGTCCTACCATCCTTATTATATTTATTATTACTGATCGCCTCTCGCTTCTTCCATCCGCAGCCTTCATCCTCGGCATAGTCAAGCTGGCACGTATGGGGAATGCCAGCGTTTACATGGGCCTTTATGTTCTAGAGGTAAGCATCCCTTCAGCCACGGGGCGCCTTCTCTCCGTGGGCAGAACCCATTGCTCAGTGCTGGTTAGGGGGGCCTAAGCTTTAGTGGGAAGGTTGTCTGCTTTGCTGCTGCTTCCTGACTGCCCCAGGCAACTCCTGATTCCAGCCCCCTCACTGTGGGCAACTTGGCTTCTCCACTCAGGCCCTGACCGCATCTTCCCAGGGGTTCCTGAACTGTGTGGTCTACGGCTGGACACAGCACATGTTCCACTGTGTGAAACGCAAGGCTTGCCGTGATGTCGACACCCAGACGCCCCTCCTGCGCTCCCAGAAGAGGTTCTACGCCAGCACCCTCCCAGCCCATTCCCAGGCGGTGGCTAAGCCCACCTCTCCTTCCACAACCTCGGTGTTATGAACGGGAGACGGACCGCTTGAACTCTCCTCGCCAACCCCGGTCATGCCAGGAGGCTCTTTCCTCACCAAGGCCGGCTAGGCTTTCTAGATCCTGCTCAGAGGGAGTTCAACTGATGACCCTGAAGCTCTTCTCGCTCACAGCCTGGCTGAGAAATGTGGCCGTCAAAACGGATCAGCGGCAGATGCGTGAAATTAAAAGAGCTACCTCGGAAGGGCCTGCAAGAGAATTAAAGTGCAATTGGACAAGAAGAAACAGAGAGACTCCTTAGATTTAAATAATCACTATTTATTTGAGGGGAATCAAAAATTGGACAGGGTGGAGAGGACTGCCTTGTTAGACTGCATCACATTTCCTCCCCATGAGACAGTTTCCCCAGGATTTTCCAAAGAATGGGATACAGCACCACTGAGAACTTGGAATGTGTGGTGTCACCACCTTGGAAATTACCCTTTTATTTCAGTCCTGCTGGTGGAATATTTTACAACTTCCTGCCAAACAGTAAAACATAAAAGCAAGTGTGTGGGTGGATTTCTGTTCCTTTTGATTTCAGGATCGGTAAAATGCACCCCTTCCTTATTTTACTACTGTTTTAACGCCTTCAAAAAGTTCTTTATAGAAATAATGTCCTCTCTTGATCCCAAATGACCCCAATGTCATGGCTTCCAGAAATTCCGCCATGCCCTCCAAAACTCCTGTCAAAACTGAAAAACCTCAGCTGCACAATTTTATTTCCTTTCTCAAGGTCTCCCAGGAATCCTTTTCAATCCGCCCTAAGATCCCTTCACCCTCATTGCAGAGATGACTACGCTGAGCAGAACTTAACCGGCATTCTTAGAGTTAGATCTTCTTTCAATGGCTCCTGGGAATTTTGGGAGTCCTAAACACCTTGCTGGAGGCCGTCTTATTACATTTTTTGTTGTTGTTTACAAATCAGTTACTCGTTTTCCTTTTTTTTCCAGTCCTTCTCAAGACTGGCCTCTCTCAACCAGGCCTGCTCTGTAAAAGTCAGGACAGAGTTTTCAGTGGTCTGAAAATGGGGATGAAGATGTAGGACATTAAGATTCACCTGAAGCCAGACATGAGATGCCAGGGGAGGGAAGATCTCTCTCTTTCCTTCTGGATCTGAAGCTCCTCTAACCAGCCTCTTCATTCCAAGCCTTTGGACTTGGTTTTCCTAAAGTTGGGGTTTTGAGGTCATCAGCTGTGGACACTGGCAAGGTACGAGAGGGGAAATGAACGGGGTTTATACCTTCTCTGAACCTCGTTTCTCCTGTCCTCTTTTTCTCCTAACATTTTAAAGTTCGTTCCAATTTCATTTACATAAACATTGAGTTGCAACCAATGTGTATTTGACTTAAAGGGTGTGGGGTACTTACAGATAAATTTGAGTGCTGCTGAACAGATACTGCCTGATTCTTAATTTGTCTTAGTACTCTATGGGGTCTATGTGGGATTCTTCCTAAAGTTATCTCAGCCCCTGAAAGCGGCTGGTTCAAGGACTTCAGTCTCCTCCCTCATTCCTCCTGAACTCTGATCTTGTAGCTTCTGTAGCCAAGAAGAGATGACGTTTTGGGGATCCCTCCCTTCCATCACAAAACTGTACTCTGGAGTCATACAGAATAAATCCCCTCCGCGTGCACTTCCTGACATTCTGAGACACTTAAGAAGAGGCACTGTTTAGCAGGCACGTTCACAAGTTTGATTTGTAAGTGATTTTATTACCTGCCCTCAACTACCCACCCACCCCCTGCCTTTCCCTTTCCCTTTCCCTTTATCGATAGAGGGAAGTATTGGATTTGATGTTGCAGTGAGCCAACCTGTTTTAGCACAGCCATTTGGGCTTTGCTCTCAATGCTCTTTTCCACGTTGGAAAGTTCCGAGTTTTATCTGAACAGGCTGCTGACTTTATGATCATTAGATGAGCTTGTTGCAACAGAAGCTGCTTTTTGGAGTGAATCTTTGTGGGCCTTCTAGGGAGTCTCAACTGGCACCCTTACCTGGGTGTCTGATTTGGGGGGGAGGTTCAGTGTTTTCTCCATGTAAATTTTCCACCACCTCAGAAATGATCCCACGAGTTCCCAAACTTTTGGAAAGATCAAAAGAACAGCAGCAACAATCAACATGCAAAAAGGAATGATGGTTCCCAGGATGTATTTTGCCAAGGAGCTGCCCCAGGCAATCGTAGGAAACCCTCCATCAACGCTCCCTCCTGCACCCCAAAACTTGCAGTTCGGAGGGGCCCATCCGCTATTGCAGTGGCATTTGTGAAGGTTGTTGCAGACGCCTCTGCCTCGGCAGGTTTTCCGCGGGTCACAGCTCGAATTAAGTACGGTTTTTGGGACGCATTTGCGATTGATGCACACTTTGTACGGGTCACACACAATGCCGTTGGGGACAGACCCAATGTCATGGTGATGGATTTCAGCGGGATGTGAAGCACTCCAGCACACCGTCCCTTGCACTTCATTCGTATGGATCACAATGTCTTTCACGTTGGGCACATATTCCACATCTACACACTGAACTTTTCCGCACATGCTGTGCAAGGGATGGCATTTCAAATATTTTTTCCTGGCATGGTCAAAGCCGCAGTTGCCGTAGGGAGTCCCGAGGATGTTCAGACTGAGGTAGCAAGTCTCCAGACCTGATCTGGACTCTCCTTTAAAGATTCTGCGGCACAAGAAATCGTGATTCCAGCACCTCTTTTTGTAACAGTAAGAAGAAAATTTGCTGCAGGGTGTTCCATCCTGCAAGTACAAGTCCTTGGGGCAATTTGCAGATTTCCCATTACAGTATTCGGGGAGATCACATTCGCTGGCTTTAGCCCGGCAGATTTCTCCTTTGGGAACAAACGTACATTTTCGGCAACACTTTCCTGTCCCACAGCGGGCATTTTTCTTCAAACGGCAATTGGGAGTGCAGCAAGGATCGTCTAGGCATGTGTTTGATTTCCCACAATCGCATTGTTCGCCTATATCCAAAATCCCGTTCCCACAGCGCACAAATTTGGAAGGTATCCTAGGAACATTTACCAAGCAATCCAAGAGGCCGTTTTCAGAAATTTCTATGAAGTTCAGAATGCTGCAGTTACTGAACAGGTTAACAGAGGCGTGGTACGTGCGCATAATGCAGTTTGTGTATTTGCCACAGACACAGTAGGAGTCGTCATGGTTGATCCCAATATGAGAGGCCAACTCATGAGAAAATCCCCTTGTGAAGCGGGTCAGTTGGTTCTGGAGGTAGACTTGGAGTCCTGCTGAAAAATTTGGCTTGCAGATAGAAGAGTGGTAGGACTCTCCAAAGACACTTTTAAAAGCCTGTTCAAGGAACAAGAAGGCTGTGTCATAGTCTGTCCTGTTGGTCATGTTGGTGATTCTCCACATATTGAAATTTTGAAGAACTTCTGTGATGTCTGTAGAAATATCTATTAAGTTGTTTTCAGTCCAGATCTCAAGTCCAACTAGAACAATGCTTGTCTTGAGACTCTGGAAGATGGCATCCACAATGTTCACCACGTCCAGCACTACAGTTTGCACTCTGCTGACATTATTTCCTTCTTGGGCAAATACTTTTTTGTCTATTACAATATACAGTTCGATATATTTGGGGAAGTTGTACTGGAAATAATTGTACATCGCCCTGGTTTGCCTGATCTGCAGATCTTTTGCTTGGTGCTTTGTTCTTCCCACCTCTGTTCTGTATGATGAAAAAATAGGCAGTGATTCTTCGGAGAGGTAGAGAAGGTGTTCAAAGGCAGAGGAATTCTGCAGAGGCTCAATACTATACATTCTTGCACCAATTTTCAACAAACCAGTGAGACCCAGACAGGTCCTAAGAACTGCGAGCGAACCGACAATACCTTCCACGTAACCTTGATGGTAGCATTCAACTGGCATGTAGGGATGGCTCTCAACGCGTTCCCCCTTTGAATTATATGTGAAGACTGGAAGGTTTTCAGCTAGCAAATGCTTTGGGGGGTTGAGCCGGATGATGTAATCCCTTCCTGCTGCCTTGATGATATATGATAGTTCACCCTTCTTTGTCTTCCCTCCTTGGGCTGCTAACCGTCTTGGGATTATCACCTCATAAAAGGAATATGCCGGAGGAAGCAATGAGCTGCAATGAATGGTGGAAAGGGTGAAGACCACCAATGCAATGCTGGTTGCCAACGGGAGGAAAAACCAGCACCCAAGGTATCTACCCACACTTGTCATGATTCAACTGTGTTGAGTTTCACACATGCTTTGCTTGGAGGTGAGATTGATGTGGATGTCCAATGGGAGAAAACGTCAAGGGTTGGTTTGTTTGGCTTGTGTGAGTCAGTTAATTTTGTGAGAGCTTACTTCAGTTCGTCGATGTCCAAGAAAGTGATGGCTACCACCATCACTTGCTTGAGCCATCAAGATTCTTCAGGCATGTTCAACTGTCTGGCTTGGTGGCCATCTTTCCTTAACGAGAGAGCTAAAATGGAGAGGGCGCTAGGGAAAGTGGGGACATCTCAAGAGCTTCGGACCTTTCTCAGTTGTTTTGGATGAATCTTGTAAAGATCACAGCCACCAAGAATGAACTCACCACCAATCCAACCACCGCTTCCCTCCTAAGGGTCTTCTCCAGTGGAAGATTCTAGAAGGCAACTGTTTCTCCAGCCTCTTTAAATGTGAATGTTCCATTCAACCTCACTCCCACAAGAGGCTTCCCAGAGTTAACTGAACAGCAAATTCCACGACTGAATTGTGGAGCAAGCTATACCTGGATTTTCTTTTTATTTAAAATTGGATGGTATCCTTGCTATTTTTTTAATTTCCAGTTCTGTCTTTGAGGATCTAGTCAATCGCTCCCAGCTATTTCATGGCCTTGTGAGATGAAATAACCAAAGGGGCCGGCTCTTTGTTATTCGTGTGGCACAGGTCATCTATTTTATGCCTTCCATAATTGGTACAGAATTTACACAGAAAGACAGGCGCCCACAAGGCAAGAGCATCAGCTGCGCTCGCCCAGGGAGAAACAGACAGCAAAGACAGAACCGGGGTACCTGTCAACTGATGTTACTTTTAAAAAAGGAGGCAGAAACATTGATAAATTTTACTAAAATTATTTTATGTACACCAATGCATAATATTTACATTCATATAATACTGATTCGAAAAACAAAACCGTGATACAGTAAAATGCTTAAAAGTGAGGAAAGCAAAACGAGGATGAGGAAGGCATGATGGAACCTAACAGCTGAGGTCAGCTACGCTGTGGCCGAAAACATACATGCACCAAGGCATTCCCGCTCTCAAAAAACATTTTCTCGTGGATTCTGTCTCTAAGGATGGACAATCATCACCCGGGGTTTCGCCCATCGTAAGCAAGAGTGCTGATTTTTCCTTCCACAGGTATAAGGAAGAAATTAAGACGGAGATGAATATGAATATGAAAAGCTTTGCAAGGGAAGCCCAGTAAAATCCAGGACCATCAAGGCATACCGTCATGTTTTTATAAAAGATACCCTTTTTCCCCCACTTACAAAGGAAAAGTGGTTTCTGACGACCACAGCTATTCATACAGCAGCCTTCCCAAAGCAGAGGCTCTTCAAACACGCTGGACTACAGGGCCCAACCCCCAATGATGAGAGCTGTAGTCCCAATCCATCTGGAGGCACCCAAGTCAGGGAAAACTAATGCATTTGCATCCTCAGGCAGAACGAATGCAAGGGAGGATGGAAAGTCAGAACCGATGCATCGTTCAGGGAGGCACACAACTTCCATCCTTACGCTTCCTGGCGAATCCCACCAAGTAGCCACCATGGCAGATAAATTCCTATCCTGCATAAAGGTTCTTCTTTAGCCCACTCGGCAGAGACGGCAAGAACTGAGACAGGCACTTCTCAGAAGCCAATCGCAGAGCTGGGAGAGAGAAAGCGTCTCCTACTTTCAACGGAGAATTAGTAGTACATACAACAGATGCAAAGAAGAATCGATCCAAAGAGCCCAGACCCTGAGCCACATTCAAATGAGTAATGGTGGCAGGCAAAAAAAGAAGTGTAAGAAATAATCTCAAAAAATTTCCCAGAATAGTCGAACAAAATTAAACAAAACTAAATAAGTATTTCCTCTTCAGTCTCATTTTCTGGTGGCAGTCTGGACTTCCCTGTCATCTTCCAAAACACGAACCTGGTTGGGGGCAGGGGAGGGGCGGGGAGGCTGTCTTCTGGGAGCAGACGTTTGTGGGTCCAGCCCCTTCCCATGGAAAGTGGAGACCACCAGGGAATTCCTGGGATTTCCAACCCTTCCTTAGCTGGGGAGACTGAGGTAAGGACAAGTATGTCTTACATACAGTACGTCTACAAAAAGGACCCCACGGCTGTGGTCAGCTACTCCCATCAGCCACAGTCCAACCCTTAAAAACTTCTAGCAAGCTAGAGAAAACGGAGAAATGGAAGCCTCAAAGAGGAAAAGGCTTATTAAATATTTGCCAAGCCATGGATGCTGTTTGCTGCAAAAAAAGGGAACTGAATGCCCCCTCATGGGCACCCTTGGTGGGAAAACACGGTGCGTACAGAAGGATCAGACTGTTCTGTTTCAGAGTGACTGAAGAAATTAATTGCGGCAGAAAATTATTGACAAGCTGGTGCTAAACGTCACTTCACATTGGCCTTCTGCAGAGCGTGAAAACAACATTTTCCTACTTCTGCAGGGTTTTTTTTTTCCTGGCCAAGGACTTCGTTTCCCCAGATTAAAAGGCTCCTTCTCTGGTGTGGCATCTTTTATCCTTATGGGCATCTCCAAAGAACTTTTTCCCGTCCCGTTTCTCAACGCATTCTCCTTGTACGTTTGGAGACTGGATGTAAAGTCCTGAGATTATCAGCTGAACTGGCACTAGAGACAGAGATTCCAGCTTTCCAGATGTAGTTTAGCCCTAACAGTCCTCCTTAGCGGCAAAATCTTCCGGTTAACAACTAAAGAACTAAAACCAAGACTAAAGCCAGACACTTGCAGGCCTTCCGATCAAATGGCTCTCGATAAAAACTGCAGGAATGCAACCAGCAGCCGTCATACACAAAGTCCACAAGAAAAGCATTTGAAGGCTGAGCCCAAAAAGCAGAAACAGAAGCCGGGCAAGGATGATATGACTCGGGAAGGATAAAAAAAAACAAAAAACCCCCCCACCATTACTCCGGAGATAGCAAACTGCAGAGTCGTGGTGGCCAATGAGAAGCCCGCATATAACCTGGGGTCGGCATTTCAGCGGCTGCAGGACAAAGGGAACAGTACCGAAGTAGTTCTGTGGGGCTGTCCCCAGGCTTCCAAAGCAAATCTGTTGTCAGAGAGATCACATTTCTCTCTTGGCTGAACTGGTAAAACCCCACAAGCTACCATTTCTGTCCTCCTTTGCTTCGTGGTACAAAACAGAGGAAAAGGTAACTGTTGGCTCAAGGAAATGGGCCTCAAGACCTGGAAACACAGGGCTATTTTTTTAATCAATCACCACTTTTTATAGGGCTGCCTTGAATCACCAGGCAGCTGAGTAGCCCATACATCTCTGGCTAGTTTCTTCAAGTAATGTATTGAGCTGAAGGCCAAGGGAGACCCCCAGAACTGAGCTGGTGCACCACTGGTGACAGGCAGCTGGAGAGATATTGCCTCATCTGGGTTCTCAGGAGAACACAATCATTTGCCCCATTTAAAATCATGAATGGTTACATAAAAATCATGTAATATATATAATATATATATATATATATATAATTTTGAGGAACCGAGTTTCTTAAAAAAATATTACAGTACCAATGATTCTCATTATCTACATCTATACAGCATTTCTCAAGCTGCGTGGAAATTTAATGAAATAATTATGACTTATTAATTTACATAAAAATACTTTTTACAGTTTACAGCAGCCTTGCCCAGCTGGGTGCTTTCCGCCCTTATCATCCCAAACCAGAACATCTGGGAAGGCGCCCGGTTGGGCAAGGCTGCTTGAACAGATAATTCACAAAATGGTCTTTAAAAAAAAACAGGGTGAGAATATGTGTGACTTGATAAGAACAAGCAGCTCCAACTACTGCGACTCGTGAGCGGCTGTCTGCTCTTCAATGACTTGCTTCACTATTTCTGCCAGTTTTAGCCGGTCCACTTTGTCTGTAAATCCTCTACCTAAAAATGGAACAGGTGAACTTGGGTTAATGGCCAGCAAGCAAGTGAAAAACAGAAACGGTCAGGAAAAAAGTGCCTGCCGAACTCATTTCTAGATCAGGACAAGAATGAAGGCAGGAAAGAGAGACATGGTGATCCCAAACAGAGCTCTGGGGGGAAAGGATCATGTTGTGATCCGGCCCCTCCAGCAGCCAACTCAGAGGAGGAGGAGGAGGAGGAGGAGGAGGGGGAGTCAGAGTCAGTATCAAGGCAACCTGAGAGCTCTGAGGGGGAAGAAGGAATGGAGCTGGCAGAGAGAGACAGAAGAGG
>JANHZT010003076.1:67955-78019 GCA_032468215.1 Stegonotus admiraltiensis
AGGGGAGATTACATTCACTATTTGCTGGGACTTGACCTTGCTGCCTGGACATCGCTCAGGAGGCAACATATAAGAGCCGAGGTGGCGCAGTAGTTTGAGTGCAGTACTGCAGGCTACTTTATCTGACTGTGTTCAGCAGTTCAGCTGTTCAAATCTCACCAGCTCAGGGTTGACTCAGCCTTCCATCCTTCCAAGGTAGGTAAAATGAGGACCCAGATTGTTGGGGGCAATGTAAATATATATACATTGCTTAATGGTGTAAACCGCTTAGAGAGTGCTTGCACTTAAGGCGGTATATAAGTCTCACTAATAAATAAATAAATAAATAAACTTCTAAGAAACGCTCTGGGTTGGAGGGCGTTAAGAGGCAGAAAGATTTCCCCAACCCCGGCACGTCAAACAGCAGCACAATTAAAGCTCGCTTTATTCCAGAATAATTCTCTCTCCTTAAAAAAAAAAAAAAGACTCCCATCCATGTCCCTCCCAGAGAGGGCCAACATTATGGCTCCCCCAAATTTGGGATCTTGCATTCAGTATAAATATATAAACAGGTCATTCATTGGTAGGAAGACAGCAGCATTGACTAATCAGTCAGTTCTGGAGGACGCAACAGGACGTCGAGTGGAATTCCCTCCAGGGCTTCGCTTAGTGGCGGGCCGGTCAGGAAGCTGGAGAACTAGCTGGAAGACATGCAGAGAAGGTTCACCACGAACCAGGACTTCCATCCCACATCGACTGGTCCTGCCCGCCAGTTCAGTCGTCCTCTTTCACAATTTCTTGGTTTTGTTCTTCTGCAATTTTGTATGGACCACTTTCAAGGTGGTCAGGAAGTTTCCGAGGAAGAGGATGAGAAATGTCAGACCCAGGACCAAAACCTGGAGAAGACAGGGAGGAAGACAAGAGAGATCATGCACCCACATAGAGAGATACCCACTTTGGAGGGTAGACGTGACAATTAATGGGGGAAAACATCATGCTGGAAAAGTATGAGGAGCAACGTTGGCCCACCGGTTAAGTTGTCCTCTTAATGTGTCAGAATCAAGAATCCTAACTCCTAGCAAGAAATCTGCAGGCACCAGGTTAAGAAAGCATTTTAAGGGATGGTGTATAACTAATAACTAACAGGAGCTGGCCATTGTTCATTTACGGTGGATCAAAGAAGATTTCTCTTTGTTCTCCATGCAGCGATTTCTGATTATGGTGGATTAATTGAATAAAAGGAAAGCACCCCTCCCAGCTATTACTCATCTTGAGAAGCAACTGAGCTGCTTAAATAGAACTACTGATTGCCTCTAAGTGCATAGCGTTCGGCTGTTGGCTCAGTCATACTGCTCAAAAATGTTGCACGAGAAGGGAAGAGCAGCGTAATATTTAAGTTGACCAGATCTCTGACTTCGGTTGGGATGAAAAATGATCCCCGAACGTTCAGAAAACTTCATTTTCAGCTGTTGACAACTCCAGTTCTTCACAAATATCAAACCACATGCCTCTCAACTCTTTTGTGTTCCGTTTCTAGGTTTCTCAACTGTAGAGAAACCTAGAACACGTAGCCTTTTCTCCGCTAGAGTGAAAAATTATTTTGAACCTGAAAACCACTTACTTGCCATTCTTTACATTGCTCGTGCCTGGACAGTTCGAAAAGGGTGATCGCATTGTAGAGCTGCCAAAACTTAAGCAGAGGGAAGGAGAATGGGAGTGGGGGAGGGGAAAGAAAGGAAGATTTAGGAACAGGGTTCTACTCACAGAGATCTGAGCCATGATTGGCAGCAAGAGAAACCGAGAAGAGCTTTACGAACGGTATTTATCACAAGATAATTATTGACAATTGTAGTTGTTAAGTCCAGGACTGCCTGTATACCTAACAAATATATCTGCAAAGAACGTGGTATCCAACTTACCTGTCCAAAGAACAGAAAAGGGAGGAGAAACGTCAGTCCTCGCCACATCCAGGACTGAAACCCCTCTATCAAAAGATCAAAACAATTGCAGTCAGATTCAACAGCCCACACAGCATTTTTTATCCGATTTTGTTACAAGGGAAACAGTTTCTAATGGACACGAGAGATGCCGTCCACTAAAGAGCAAATGAACAGAAAAAAAGAATTTATTTCAAAGCCGATGGAAACAGATTATTGGTGGGAGATTTGGGTTCCAAATGTCTCTCTTGGAACTTTTTGTTGTGGCCTGTTGGCCGCCAGCCCCTCCAGCAGCCGACTCAGAGGAGAAGGGGTGGGAGTCAGGGTCAGCATCAGAGCTCCGAGGGGGAAGAAGGAATGGAGCTGTCAGAGAGAGAGAGAGACAGGGGAGGAGCCTGGTCTGTCCCTCAGCCCTCAGATGGAGAGTCAACAGCCCCCAGGTCTGGAGGTGGCTGATGAGGAAGAGGAGGAACAGCTGGGTCCAGTGCCTGAAGCATGGATACACAGAAGGCAGAGGAGAGGAGAGCAGTGGAAATCTATGGGCTGGTCCTTGGGACGGAAAATCCATCACTGCTAGCGAAGCCCCTCCCTAGCTCTGGGGATGAAAGTCAGGTGGTGGAGATGAACAGATGTGGCAGACAACTATTCATCTCCTGGCCGGCCGGACTTGTTAGCCTGCGTTGAGAGAGAAACTTTTTGCTGGGCCTGCTGGCGCTCCTAATAAAGGAATCTTTTGAGTTCACTTCAGAGGGTTTGTCGTGTTTGGGGAGCTGGGTCAGAATCTACAATAAAAGCTGGCAGAGCTTTAGAAAGAGATCAGATTAACAAGAAGTGTTTGCTCCAGGTTACAAATCTAAATCTTTCTTTTATGTACACTGACAGCATATGCATCAAAGACAAATTCCTTGTGTGTCCAATCACACTTGGCCAATAGTCTAGTCTAGTCTAATTCCTATTCCTATTCCTATTCCTATTCCTATTCCTATTCCTATTCTATAGCTGTTCTGAAATACCGATACCTGGGCAATACTAGAATACTGTAACGATTACAACTAAACTAGATTTCCTTAAAAAAAACAACACCTTTAATTGCTGTCAGTTTTCATATCGCTTTTCAGGATAAGGGGAGATGAGAGACTTAATTCTTCGTTTGTGATGTCTTGACACCTGAACAGGTTTGTGATACTCACCATTCCAGCTAAAAGTCTGCAGGGTATCTCTGAGTAATTTACATTCCCGGTTATACTTCCAAGCTTCCTGCATAACTTCATTCAGCTTCTCATCTTCATTTTCTCCTGGTCCAGAACAGGGGAAAAGAAAAAAAGAAGAAAAAAAAGCTCTCCTGAGCATTCTAAGACTTCTTTATTAACAACTTGGAGTTATCTCAAAATAATTAAAAGTTGAACTTTAGTCTGTGGGAGCCAACAGAAACAGCTGTCAAAATCAGTGCTAAAGGAAGACAAGATATTTGGATTTATGACAAGGTATTTGGATTTATGCAATTATTTTCCCACCACTCTTTCCAATACTCTGGGAGACTGTGGAGAGCAGGAAGACAAAGTGAACAATAGTAAGTGGTCAGAAGAAGGCAGGATAAGGTACGGAAGAGAAAGGATGTTGGAAAAGGAAGAATCCGTGACTTAAATGTCCCATCCAATCAAGAGAAAGAGTTGGCTGTTTTCAATGGGGGCTACCATCCTCTCTCCCAGGGCTCTGCCTGGATCCTGTAATATTGTGCTTCCTTCTCTAGAAATGGTTTTCCTCCTAGGCACCTTAAAATTCTTCTTTGAACCAGTGAAGTGGGCACTAAACTTCAAACTGGACGTTTAAAAAAAAATCTTGGCTGTTACTCAGGTTGCTTGCAAAATATCATACTTTTCCTTGACCCACCTCAAAATCTAGCAGGAACAAAAAGTAGCAGTTCATTATTTTAAGTAAAAAAAAAAAAAAGCAAGCCAGAGTAGGGCATCTTGGTCTGTTAATCAAGATCAAATGTAGGAGCTTTGATTTCCAGGGCGCTCTTGCTGGCTTGAAAAGCACTGCAGCTGCAGCATCTCCCCACCCGCCATGCCCCAAAAGCATCTAGTCTTAGGATCTGCCACCTTTACCAGCCTGTGGCAGGATGCACTGAGCAATCACATCCCGTAGCTTCTCCAGAGCAACGTTGGAGTCCTTGCTGCTGTTCTCAGGATCATGGATGTACACGCTTTCCTTTGGTTTTGTTCTGCAAGGATAGAGAGAAACGTGAATTGTGCTAGAGCAAGTAACACAGCAGATTCAGGGACACCACCTCCTCCTCCTCCCAGTTAGTCTTCTGAACAACATTAGCTTGTGCTAAAAAAAGATGCAGGGAAGGGTTGGGGCACGTCCTAGCCTGGCTAAATATTTTCTCCACCTGCCTTTATTTTTCATTCTTCCCTCCTACCGTCAGAAGCAGCTTCTCAAACACTCACCCCAGCAGTTTCCTTTTGCGCAGAATCGGGTTGTTGACCGAGTGGAGAGGCTTGAGGCTTACTTTGAGATCCTGTATTCTCATGTTTGCCAGTTGCTCTGCGTGTGCCTGCTGGATCCCGGCAACCATGGCCTGTTAGGATTGGAGAGAATCCTAATTATTAGGAAAACCATTCAGGTTTTCAATCTGCGATACCTTAAGAGCCGCAGGTGGAAGGACGGGCTTGAGCACAAGACAGGGACTCCCACAGGGGCCAGGAGTACCTTGGGGGGAGTAGATCCCCAAAGAAAGATCCGCTTGAGAGCATCAACTGGAAAGCCAGAGGATGGGAGTAACATTCTCTGACTGCAACTCCCTCCCTCCAAAGGTTCCTACTCCTAAGGCCTCTACTTTAAAAAGCATCACCTGAGGTCTGAGGAGGGAGGGGCTTCCTTGCCGGAACCTCTAGACCCCCACCACAAAGGAAAGCTCAGACTAGGCGACTGACTCCCCTGCATGCTAAATAAACCATTTTTTTTTTTTTTTACAAATGAGCCGTTAAGAACCTTGTCCATCATCAGTTGGGCAGAAGGCAGTATGTTATCCAGCGCCTCGGTCGAGTTGAGCCAGGGGTGATCCAGAACGCCTTCCGTCGTCAGTCTCTCTTCTGGCTTCACCTTCAGCAGCCTAAGGGTTTTTAAGAAACGGACCCATCACTCAGTTGACCCTTGAAGGCAGGGGTGTCTAACCCTGGCCACTTTTAAGACCTGTGGACTTCAACGCCCAGAATTCCCCAGTCAGCCATGCTGGAACTTGAAATCCACAGGCCTTAAAGCTGCCAAGGTCGGACCCCCTTGCTTTAAAGCCTTCCAGATACTTTTCATTGACTGCAACCATTTGGTGGAAGCTCCTGAAACCAGCAAATGGAGGCCGAAAGCCCTGCTGGCTGTTGGCCCAATGTTGGCTTGCAGAAGAAGACAAGAGTTGGACAAGAGGAGGCCAAGGCTCTCAGGACGTACTTGCGCACAATGTCTTTTGCCATTTCTGAGATCTGGCTCCACTCTTCCTCCGGGAACTCAAAGCTTCCCGTCATGATCTTTTTTCTCATGTCCTTCGGAATTGTCCGGCTGTGATGCTTTGAGTAGAACGGTGGATACCCACACAGCATCACATAAATGATGACACCCAGGGACCATAAGTCACAGCTCTGATAGGAAGAGGGGGGGGGGGGACACAGAAATGTTGGTGTCTGATGGACTCAGTTTCCCACCCAGGGGAAAAGTCCACCCTGCACAACTGAGGCAGCCAAGCATCCTGGGATGCCGGAAGTCTACCTTGTTATAAGTGTACGGGGTTGGTGAGGTAGGGATAATACCACACTTTTCTTTCTGATGCCGTCTTTGTGCCTCCAGGACCTGTTGGGCGAAGAGGAAATAGGCAGCGGCCTTAGATCTCATGGCCCAGGGGCTCCTGATCCGTGAAGAGATGCCGGCGAGCCCCAGGAGGAAGGCCCTTACCTGAGGTGCTACGTAATAAGGAGTGAACTGTGGTGTCATCAAGTCACCTTGGTCGATCTTGGCAAACCCAAAGTCGCAGAGCTTCACGGGAGCATCCTAGAGCAAGCAACAAGCCGCTTAGGTGAAACGTGTCAGCGTCAGAACACGGAGCAGACACCCTCTCAGAAATGTTTCTGGGGCTGCTGAAGGAAGGGAAAGAGATACCAGAGCCAAGAGAATCAAAACAGAGGGAGGTCGGGGGTGGGGTGGGGGATGAATGGCACAGGACCAAAGGAGGGGATCTTGGCATGAAGTGCCAGGTAAGGAAAGAGGAGGAGTCAGAAGAGAAGGCCTCCGATGGGCTGGAGGGAGGAAGCCCGCCTCTCCCGCAGGCCAATGGCTGGGAGAAAACCAGAGAGGAAAGGAGACCACATTGCTCACACTGATCGAATAGTAAAAAAAACCAAAACAAAAAAAACCCCCAGCATCCAGGCCAATCAACATCCACCTTACCAAAGAATTATCTTTGAAAAGAAGATTCTCAGGTTTAAGGTCTCGATGGGCAATGTTTAAAGAATGACAGTGCTGCAAAGCCAAAGCGATCTGGAAAGGAAAAGAAAGCACAAGGGATCAGAAGATGGTCACAGAACCCCTCCCAAGTCGTTGATGGCCAGCTGCTTCTACAAGGTCTGGCTCATGCCAAATCCAACCCGTGATTAGCCTGCTCGGGAGATTTCCTTCCTTTCTGGCTCTACCACAGCTCTTGATTTCATTGTGGCGGGGAATGTAGGAAGAGAGCTTAAACTGTGCAAAGCTCAACTTAAAGTCACCTTGAGGGAAATCACCCCTTTTGCTCTTGGCAAGTCTCGGCTGGGATGTTTTTACAAATCTGGGAGTGGGGAGGAACCCATGGAAAAAAAGTTGGCTTTTTTACATGAAGGGAACAGGTTGTGCTTGACGGCTCCCCGCCTTGGGCTAAGCCAACCACCCAGAAGCCACGTGATCCTCAGAGGAGCTGAGCGATGACGCCTGTAAACTGTGGGATGTGCCCAAACGCAGCTCCAGGGTAGGAAAGACGGACGTGTAGAGAACCGAACACAAAGCAACAGACACCCCACAATCTCAGCCCAGGCACCTTTCCTTTTCCATTCTCGAGGGCGAAGAGCTTGTACAGCTGAACAAATGTGGTTTTCCTGGGCAATTCAGTCAATCCCTCCTGAGCCAGCATGGCAGCACCCTCAAGTATCCCCCCCACCCACCCACACTTTTATATTAGAAAAGAAAAGAGGGCACCCCCTCAGCCGTCAAAACCTGGGAAACAAATGTTGAGATTATAACAAAGCAGGTAATCTTTCAAGAGGGTCAAATGTTGCTTTTTTTTTTTTAATTTTAAAGCTTGCCTCTTCCCAGTCCATCTGTTGCAAATCTTTTTTTCAGTTCTTTTCTTCCATATTGTTTGCTTATACCAGGGCAGAACAGGGAGGTTTTGTGGGAGGGTTAAAACTTGCCTGCTTTGTTACTTCGCTTGCTTGTTTCTCAGTAAAGTGCCGATGTTGGCTGATTCTGTGAAACAGCTCACCCCCTTCCATCATCTCCATAACAATTAGCAGTCGAGACCTGGTTTTCAAAGGATTCCCGTTTGTTACATGGGTTAAAAAAAAAAAATCAAGACATTCAGAAAAATCTCTGCCCCATAGCCCCATTCTTGTAATGAAACGAGACCCAGGAAAATATTCTGCAGAAACTACTGCTCAGGGCAGCTTAAAGAAAAAGCGACGCAATGGATTTGCAATTTAAAAGCAAGGGCCACAAATATGCCACTGAAACAATACCATTTCCAAAAAAACATCATTCTCTCCCTCCTGCAAAAAAATAATAATAAAAAAAATTGGCTTCTCATACTCTCTGTGGTCAAGCATGCAAACCACAGGTGACCCCCATATTTAGTTCTGTGTCTCCCCTCTCACTTTCCCTTCCAGGCAGTAACCTTTTTGAGGCAGTCTGGGGTGGGTGGGGGAGATGTGCCTTACACACAAACCAGAAGTTCTATGTTGTGATCATGCTGTGGCACCAGAAGGAACCTGTTCTCAGCCATCTTACCTTGGACTGGACTCATGGGGGAACTGGACGCTGTTCGCGTAGACTTCAATAATCTGGACGATGTTGGGGTGTGCCGCACACATCATGTGAAGTCGGACCTGGTGCAAAACGGGAGAAAACCCACTGAAGCCCTGTGGCCTCTGGACTCAGCCCTCAAAGTGCTCCTGTCTCTTACTCTTACTCTTACATGACGGAAATCAAAAGCCTTTCTAGATAGCTATTCCTAAGAAGCAAAGGACAACAGAATTAAGGTCAGCTTAATTGAGATCCCCGCCCCCCCCGACCAACTGCCTGAAAAAAGACACCATTTCAGATATGTGGCAACCAAGTGCTCTTTCTGAGCCAGAAAGGAATTCAATCTTCCCAGATGCTCATGTGGTTGAATGCTAACTGGCTTCTAACACCGTGAGATCTGAGATCTTGTGGGGGGTTTTTTAATTGGGTGGTGAAGCAAAACCCGGAGTTTAAAACTCACGGCCTAGGGTAGAATTGGACAAAAGGTCAAGCGAGGAACAAAGTCGCAATGGGAGGAGAAATTCAAAGGAAGAGGGCTTGGCTGCAGGGGAGAGCACAGAGAGATTTAAAAGGTCAGCACCAAGCACACACACCCCCACCCTCGGGAAAGTGGACTGGAGTTGATTGAGTGCTCTGGGCAGGAAACTAACCGGTTTGCCAGGAGCCTCTCCTCTACCCTTTTGCCAAGCCAGATTCAGCAGAACTGGAGAAGGCCAGATCTTTCCAGCTCCACTACACTGAAGGCCAATGAGGCAAAATGGAGTTTCTAATAATGCAAAAAAAAAAAGGAGCTATTCTGGATGGCATCATCAAAATAAACCCCCAAACTTATCCGTATGCCAGCAACAGCTGATAAATATAACAGGAGCAGATTCGAACTTGGCTCTTAGGTTCACTCTGTCCCATCCCGCTGGAATCCCGCTGGCCTTAAGGGGAATCTCAGGCGGCTTCTGGCATTGACGTTGTATTAAGGGGTTATTGTCAGACAATCACTGGTTTCTTTTATGCTTTGCAACAATATTTTAGTATTTGGAATATTAGGTTTCATTGGTTTAAAATGATCCATCGCTTTGTCTAAGCTCAGGGGTGTCCAATCTTGCAACTTTAGGACCTGTGGACTTCAACTCCCAGAATTCCCCAGCCAGTCAAAGTTCCAAAACTTTTCCATACATAAAGTACTGTACCTCATTTCTCGCTTTTGGGCGATCAAGAAGGATTTTCAGTGCAAACCGTTCTTGAGACGATTTTTTGATGCAGACTCTGTGCAGGCAGCAGTAAAAACATTTGGTTAATGGGAGTCTGTGGAAGACTTTGACTTATGACTGCATTTATTGTCTGATAACGAACATCAAGGAAAGAGAGTTCCAGTCCAACCTTTGATTTCTATTCAAGAATCCGATATTTCACAGCTCTCGCCTGAGTTTAAATCCCGAAGCAATAAATAAAGATCTTTTTACCTTACTGGGCCGCTGATTCCAGCTCCCAGCTTCTGAGTCCAGTTAATGTGGTAGTCTTCCAAAATAGAAGTTTCCTGTTTGTTTTGCAAAGGAGAGGAAAAAGGTGAAAGGCCGACGGTCCCAGGTAAGAAGTCCCACCTGTAGTCGTTAAAAATAAAACCGAGAGGCTGACAGCAATCTAGGGAGTTCTGTGGATCACGGTCTGGGCTGCTGGATTACAACGCTCATCATCCCCAGCTCCAGGGGCCACACATTAAATTAAAACAGCGACCCTACACCCCACCCTCCCCAAATCATTTGGAGGCCCAGTCCGATCCCTTCCAGGACCTGGGGCCCAGGTGCCAGCAGCCGAGGATGAGGGGAAGCGTAGCCCAAGGCCAGGGCACTACCTGGGGATGGTGGGAGCTGTACTTCCACTCAACCGAAGAGGCCAGGAGAGTGCGGATGATGGGAGTGGTAGTCCAACTCAAGAGAGGCAAGGCAGGGGATGATGGGAGGGGGGGTGTAATCCACAGGGCTTCTCCTAGGGCAGCGGTCGGCAAACTTGGCTCTTCCCCACCCTGTGGACTTCAACTCCCAGAATTCCTAAGAATTCTTAGGAGAATTCTGGGAGAATTCTTCGCTGTCTTAGGAATTCTGGGAGTTGAAG
>JANHZT010003078.1:29226-42838 GCA_032468215.1 Stegonotus admiraltiensis
TAGCTGATAAGGTTTTTGTTTTTGAATTAAACAGAGTTTGTGCAGCTGGTGTGTGTAGCTTGTCCTGGGACTCGGACACGGGGGCAGAACACTCCCATCACTACCCGCGCGGCTGCATTCTGCACCAGCTGAAGCCTCTGAGTGGTTTTCAAGGGCAGCCCCATGTAGAGAGCATTGCAATAGTCGATCCAGGAGGTGACGAGTGCATGGGTGACCATGCGTAAGGCATCTCGGTCCAGGTAGGGAGCAACTGGCACACCAGATGAATCTGGGCAAATGCCCCCCTGGTCATGGTCATGACATGGTCTTCTAAGTTCAACTGTGCATCCAGGAGGACGCCTAAGTTCCGCACCCTATCCATAGGGGGCAACACCTCTCTCCCTATGACCAAAGATGGAATATTCCCTTGGTACCCACAGCCACGCCGTCTAATAAACCCACTAAGCCACTGGTGTGTGTGTGTGTGTGTGTGTGTGTGTGTGTGTGTGTGTGTGAGTAAGCGGGCAGCACAGTGGCAGATATTAGAATAGAGATTGGATAGTCATTTCTTATGGATTCTTTAATCCTTAAGGAGTCTCAGAATTTGGCCCTCACCCCCATTCTGTATATCAGTATGAAATTGCTTGGTGAGGTCATGATACCAGCTACATGTCTCTACTTGAGCAAAACAATAGGATCCTGACCCAATGCTTGGAAATTGTGAGAATTTAGAGAGAATGAAGGAGCTGAGATTGAATTCCAGCAAAATAAAATTATGGAATTATTGCTTGTGTAGAATACGCAAGGTCTCTGATTACAGATGATCTTCATCTTTAGCTCTGGATGGGTGGCACTGTAACTGAAAACATAATCTAGGGATAATCTTAGACTTGCAATTCCAAGGACTGTAAAACAGACTTTCTAGGACCTACATCTAAGATGCTGGATGCAATTCTCTACCCTAAAGCCTTGGCAGAAGTAGAATTGTGTCAATCTAACTTTATTATAACTTAGTTCAAACACCTAATTTCTAAAGTACATATTTTATGTATTTCATTAAAATAAAATCCTTTTTCATTGTTGCTCTAGTGTTGGTTTTTACTAGCACCACTCCAAAATTGCTTGGATATAATCATCCTGTTATAAAGGATGTTTATAGTTATAACAGTCTGTTTATAATTATAACAGAGTATTATAACAGTCATCTTGTTATAAAGAAGACATTTATTTAAGAACTTAGTCCTCGGAAAGAAGAAATTCCTGTTCTGCTTATCCAGATGCCAGGTAAAGGGAAGGAGATATCTCCTCACTCAAGAATAACCATTGCAGTTTAACCATTTGCTCCAGCTACTCAGGGGAACAGCTACACATGGCTCTTAGCTGGAGAATATGAAGAACCTCAGATGAGATCTGCCTTCTGTCGTGTGACCGAATTTTTCTGCAAACAATATCCCACTGTCTGAAAGATAATGTTCTCTTCAGTTCAATTTAAACATAAGTATTTTAATATCTTTTGTTCTGAATTTGAAACTATTTCATGACTTCCCCTACCAATAATAACAGAAGATTGTTATGTGCCAACTCTCCTGACTACACTTCGCTTTTCCCCAAACTTCATGACCTTCAGGATGATGTAAGCTGTAGCCAGGAGAGTGCCAGGTTCAAAAATCTTATCTAATGTCACCCATAAATGTAATCTTCAGTTTTCTTCTTTGGAACATGTACTTTTTCTAACGTTTACAATGTCCTTCTAATACTGAATCTGATTGAAGCCACTGACATCCAAGTAATGAGATGAGATCCACCCGCTTGGCCTTCCAAAAGAGCCTGTGACAACTGGTTTGGGGCGCCAATGGAGTTGTCTCCTTTTGGAGGTGGCTAGTAAACTAGCAGACAATCTCACCATCAGCCCTTTTACACATCAGTTCTTTTATTTGCTTTACTGTTAATGTTTTTAACTTTGATGCCCAATGTTTAAATCTTTGGATGTTTAAATTGTTTTATATCATTATTTATAACATTGTAAGCCACCCAGAGTCTCTTGAAAGGGAGAAGGGTGGCATAAAAATTTAATAATAAAATAAAAATAAAGAATAAATGATGGAATTCAACAGTATGACAGAAAAGGGCTGTGATAATTTCTTTAGGCAAGAAATTAGAGTAAGAAATGCCTCTGTCAGAGGACAGTATACATTGCAAGAAATATAAACCAATACTTACATGGACAATTTGCAGCTGAATAAAAGCTCAAAGAGTTTACTTAGAAATCAATAGCCATTCCATATTTAGCTACTTAGTGAGGCTCTATAAAGAGAAAGGGCTAATATCTCTGACTGCATTGATACAGCTGCTGTGATGTCATGGCAATGGATCTGGGCCAGACAGCAGTTTATACATAGATGCCATGTAAAATTCTGATTCCTGAAAAGAATGCATACTTCATTCATTCATTCATTCATTCATTCATTCATTCATTCATTCCTTCATTCCAAGTTTGTTGGTTTTGTTCAAAGAATGGCAAATTGTTCTCAGAACCTTTCAGTGGAAATAGTGAGAAGGCACTTCCTGCTTACCTGGAATGTGTGCCAGATCTTCCAAAGTAAGGTTTAAGCACACGCATTAATGGCATCAATGAAAATAATGACAAAGTGAGGAAGGACGAAGCGATAAAGGACAAAGAACAACAGTGAACGCTCAATTCTGCTAACATTTTTTAAAATCAATCTTGAGCATTCTGTTATACATTTTAAATGTGTATGTTCAACAAATTATGCCATGTAGGATGTAAATGCTGTATGTGTAATATATTATGTACATGTCCTGCATAGTTGCAAAACCACAGCATGGAAAACCCAACCTCAGGTCTCTAAACATGGTGAATGGAAAGGAGGGAAAAAAACTGCAGAGAGGGAAATCCTCTCTAACTTTGTTATGGAAATACGATCCAGCCTGACATTTTAATTGTGATTCTTCCTCCTTGTGATTTGGCACACATTCATAGCACCCAAGATGTTGTTTAGTAGATCCAGCTGCCTCCCATGCTCTGCCTGTAAAATCCAGTGACTGAACAAGATAGGAGAGTGTGAGAGTTGATGTGATTTGTGTATGCAGAAACATAAATATGTCACAGGAGTTTAGTCTTATAAATTTGGAGAGTTTATACTTGCAACATTTGTTGTGCCCTTGTTTACACACAAGGATCGAAAAACCTGACACACCCTCTTTGTGGATGGAGACCTTCATTGTAACAGAATTGCTTCTAATGAGTATGCTTCAAACCATGTGGATGATGTTTAGCCACAAATTAATGTAAACAGAAAAAAAGGATTTCAGATGTTCAAAGAAAGCTTTAATCAAAGATATTCTTTGCAAATAGCAACCAGGAGCACATGGAGGGCTCCAGTGCCTCATGGTCAGAAATCACATAGGCAAATGGATGTGCACAGCAAAGCAAAGCAAAGGATTTAATGTGCTCAAATGTAGTTCTTCATAACCCTGAACATATGGTAGTGATGGATGAGATACTCACTGACTTTAGAGACCTGGAGGAAATTTACTGGATATCTCAGAGGGTTGTGCAAGATTTTGGATTTAATTCAGAACATGGAATGAGGCAAATGTTACGCTTTTTTGCACCTCCTTAAAGCAACTGCATCTTTCCCCCCACAGCTGCTCTGAAGATTTGAATTCATCCCCATTCACCAGGAAGCATCTTTCAGGAGTTGAAGCTGAAGTGCTGCACAACCATGATATCTCATTTATACTACCTCACTGAGACAGAATGCCTTCTAAGGCTTCGGTCTAATTGACTCAGGAAACTGCTTCTGCCTCTGTTGCATCATTATTTTAAAAATTAATGGTTTTTACCTTCCCATAATAATGTGCACAAGGATGCATTAAAAAGCCTCCTTAAATATGAACCCATAAGAGCCTGTTCCAAATATTTTTCAGTTGTATACAAGGTGCGGGGAATGTATATTTTTTTTTCAAGTTCCCTTTCATATTTTAGAAAATTTTCTGGCTATCCAGCCTTTGCTTGAAAACCTCCATTGATAGAGCACCCATGATTCCTGAAGACAGGAATCCTGTTCGTAATAGCTCTCACAGTTAAGACATTCTAACTTTATTCAAGTTTAGAACACCCTCTGTGAAGTTCCTACCAGTCTTGAGAGCTATAGAAAATAAATCAACACTCTCCTCTCTATAACAGTCCTTCAAATATTGGAAGACTGCTATCATGTCTTCCCTTAGCCTTCACTTCTTTAGGATAAACATACTCAATTTCTTTAAATGTTCTTCATGAGAGTTAGGCTCCAGGCTCTTCACCTTCTTGGTTGCTCTTTCCACTTTGTTAGCATCTGTCTTATATTGCAATGTATTGCAATCCAATGTATAATTGGATTCAGTATTCCAGATGGTAGTCTGACCAGTGTAGCATAGAGCATTTTTGGCAGCTGTAGCACACTGGTGGTTCACATTTATTCTGTGATATTCCAGAATACCCAGATTCTTCTTGCAAATACTGCTGAGTACCCAAATCCTCCAGAAGAGCAAAATTCAGTTTCTTCACAACACCCCTACCACCGACCTTGGACAGAAGCCATTATCATGGGAACAATTCAGAGGTGGTATTCAGCAGTTTGCACTGGTTCGCTCAAATCATTGGCAGAAATTTGGCCAAGGTTGCCGAGCTGGTAGTGATGGCCGGCTGGCCATGCTCCCAAACCAGTTCCCTGGTTGCTGCTCATTTGCCCCGCCCACCATGTTTGTTGCCACCATGTTCTTCATGCATGCGTGCTTTGCAAGTCCAATGGAATGCACATGCAAAGAACATGGCGGCAGCAGCAGCAGCTTTTTCCGCAACTTCCAGTACTTTTCGGCATCCTGTGGCCAGCCACCGCAGCCACAAAGTGGCTCTCGAAGGCTTCTTTGCCAGCTGCTTTCCAGCAGCGGTGGCTGGCTGGGGGCCACCAAAAACTCCAGTCAGCATGCCTTCCAGACTCTGGACCAGCCACCGCAGAAGGTAAACAGCCCAAACAAAGAGGTGGGGGGGGAGAGGAAACGAAGCTAGGGCCGGGGCTGCTAAAGGAGGGGAAACGGGGGCAACTGACAAAGGGAGGGCGGGGGTAGATAGGTTGAAATTCCCAAAATTTTCCTACCTTTTCCTGTGGGTGTGGCTAGGTGGGGGAGTCATGTGATTGATTGATTGATTGAGTGGGCATGAGTGATGTAAAGTTGGCCATGGCCACTCAGTCACATGCCCCCCCCCCACATAGCCACACACACTGAACCGGTAGTGAAAATTTTGAAACCCACTACTGGAACAATTGCGACCAGACTCAGTGTTTATTCCAGCCAAAGACGTCTGCAGGCTTGCAGCAGCTATTTGACTGCTGAATTCCTCCCACTGATTGGCTGCTTCTCTAGTTCTGCATGAAATCTCCTTGCAGCCACTGAACAATTGATCAATAGCATCTCCATCTCTGCTTAAAGTGCTGTTGTTACTTTTGCCACTCCACCATTGCTCTTTGGCCTGTCTGCCATATTGCATTGTCCCATCTGGCCACCAAGACCTTCTTGCTCACTGATTGTGCTACAGCAAACTGCCCAATCAGTTCACCATGAAGGAGACCTCAATGTACTCACTTCTAGGAAACTTCACAGACTCCTTCCCTGTCAGTCAGTAGTGCCTGCAGCTTCCAGTGACCCCCTGTATATTCTTGCCACCAATATAACTTCACACACCTTCAACAACATACTGACAATACAAACTACCGGTATACTGGTCCGCCATCAACATCCAATCTCCTCTGGTGTTAAAAGGAAGAAAAAAGGAAAAGAGTGGGGAAGAGAGGAGAAGAGGCCTTGTTAAGCAAAGAAATAATTATTTCTGAGTAAAATATATTACCATCCAAAAAATCACTGGAAAATGAAGTTGTTTAGCAAACCTGAAAATTTCCTCCTTTCCTTTCTTATTTCCATAACTGGAATGGTGCCAGAGACCAAGTGAATGAATTGTTTTCCAACTTCTCCAGCAGGAAATTTTTGCCTCCTGTATATCTATTAAGTGTGTTCATTGAATGATCCATTGTCTTATCTTGTTTGCCAAACACTTCTAATTAGTTCAGTATATCACAAAGGAATGCCTATACCGGTTTCTCATGCTGTATGCAGATTTAAATTTATTTTCTTACTTCCATATTAAACCTGTCAACTAGAACTATTTAGCCACAATTCAGTAGCCAAATTCTTAACCTTCCTCAAGTGAATTTGTTGTTGAAAATTGGTTTGGTTGGTATGTGGAGCTGTATTTTTCTTCTTATGACAGATATGCAAAAGTATCTTGGCATTTATTTACAATAGAAATGTTTATTCTAAAGGCGGCCCGAGACATTTTGCTTCCAAAGGTAGAATGAGAAATAACCCCAAACAAGAACATAATAGCAACCAAGGCTAGCCAAGTTATTTTGGCATGTGAGATGGAAAAGTCTCATGAATGCCTTTTTCTGGCATGCAAACATACTATAGCCATTCATTAAACACCTTGCTGCCTTTTCATAGCACCCCAAATCAGCTGCTTCTGTAGTTTGCCATGCCCACTAAAAACCAGCACTGGTTGAGCCTATAGTAAGCTCTTAAAGCTGACAATTCACTGATTACATTTTGTCACGTCCATAGGATCCCCAATTTCCTTGGTCTTTCATCAATGAGATATTATCACATCTCTCCAGTCTTCTCCCTCCCTTTCATCTGTCTGCCGATTATAATTAGCATCGCTATATTTAGCTGCCTTTAATGCATATGGTCATTCCCATGGGCTCTGAATCAGGATAGGCAGGGCTACAGTTTTCCACCTGTAATGCAGAGACACTTTTTTTTTGTTTGACACAAGAGCATTGGAAATCTCAACAAAACCAGAAGACAAGAGCTGGTGAAATGGTCTTAAAATAGTTCCAGTGACCAGCTCCCATCTTAGCTTACTGAAGGCCCTTGGTCAAATGAGCAAACAGTATCTCTGCAAAGCAGCACAACTGGTGAATGAAGTCATCCTAGCTTTCTGACAATATTGATGAGCAATCAGAAGAGCCTGAATTAAATAGAGGAAGCCTAAGGAGGTACCACCTCTGGACTGAGTCTTTCTTTTTGCTGCTGAAGAGTCAAGCATGTCCCCTTGTGGTCATGCAAGCCCAGATGAAGGGTGCTTTAAAAATCTTCTAAATTGAGTCAGACCATTTTATTTCAGATAACATATACAGCCATGACATTCTGTGGCATCTCTAGAAGCCAAAATGAATATTAAGAAATGGAGAAAGTATAAGGTGAAGCATATCATACTGGTGATCATCTCTAATCACTGTTCCCGTGCTATCTCTTTTTGCCCTGAGTCTACTTTTTCTTTCATCTCTGGTGAAAAATTGGATGGGTGGATGGATGGATGGACAGGCAAACTACAGGTAGGTTAGACAGACAGGCATTCTCATCAACATGAGCCTTGAAAATATTTGTTATCTACATAGATGTTCTCTTTGGCATGCCTTGGATGATTTTAGGTGTTCCGGCTGGACTTGAGTTTTTTTCTAGGTTGAAATCTTGTGTCTTCTAAATGCCTATACAACTCCTGAATGAAGTGAGACAATAGAGGCAAGGAGGATAAATGAATGCAAGAGTAAATAGGGAAAAAAGAATAAGATTGCACTTGCATGAATATGGAAAAAAAGGAAAAAAATATAAAAAGCATAATAAAAAACAGTCCTTCTGAAATAGTACTGGAATGCAAGCATAAATCATTGTAAACTTTCCCCTTGAATGGCTCACTTTCCATTGAACAAGCAGGTTGATATATTGTGAGAGCATTGAAAAAGGGCTTGAAAATGATTTGAACAAGTGCTCCAGATTCACCCAATTGTCAGTGTCCCTCATTGCTATTCATTCAAGCCCACACAACTTTTTTCAGAGTTCTATGCTATCAGGAAATAAAAGGATGCCACTTTAACAGTCATATTAAAGAGGCAATGCCTTAGCAATTCCATTCATTAAACTAAGACCTATTTCTTTCCAGATCACACATGGAAACCTAAAAAGAAACATGTGTACTTATACAGGGCACAGAAGAATACTTCCAAATTATTTTCAAATTGCCGTAATCCAGTGGTGGGTTGCTCCCGGTTTGATCCAGTTCTATAGAACCGGTAGTAAAACCGGTCGAAGGTCCGCCCACCCACCATGATGTTTTCATGGGTTATCTGCACATACGCAGAAGCTTCTCATGCTCCCATTGTGAACCGGTAGTAAAGTTAAGTAGAACCCATCCCTGCCATAGTCCGTCTGTTTCAGAAAAGATTCAGTACTGAATAGTGCTAAACTATAACTCTACCCAGTCATGTTATAAGAACATCTTAATTAATTTCAACTAACCCCTTTGGCATATCTAGTCCTCCTAGAAAAAAGTTAGAGCTAAAACCCGGTTCAGAAAGCAGTCTTTCTGTTAGAAAATCCTGGGCTTTTAACACAGAATTTAACTCTCAAAACATTAATTGAAGGTAGTGGCAAAGTCATACTAATGGCTGCTGGTTGCCCAATGGCAAAGAGTTAATGAGGTTATGAAATCTTACCAGTGTTTTCTAATGTAAGGGTCTGTTGGATATTAGCACCTTTAGAAAAAGACGGAGAACAATACTGATTCTTTTTTTTAGTTTGGTTAACATGATTATGTAACACCAGAATTATCAGTAAGGAGATTTGACTGAGTTAATGTTTGGCTGGATGAAGCATAACATGGTCCTCGTTTAAGGACCACTTGTTCAGTGACTGTTTGAACTGACAGCAGTGCTGAATGAGTGATACTTATGACTGGCCCTTGTACTTATGACATTGGAGCAGCCCGTAGTCATGTGATTGCTATTTGCAACATTCTTTGCCACCAAATCAGTAGGGAAGCCAGCAGGAAGTCGCAAATGGCAACCATGTGATGTCACACTTAACTATGACGTGGGTTTTGCTTAACAGGGGCAACCACAACGGCCAGAATTTCCATCAGTAAGCAGCGCCACCATATGTTGTCATGCTTAATGACCATGTTGCATAGCAATAGAAATTCCAGTCCCAGTTACTGTGGTTAAGTAAGGACTACCTGTAGTGGGAATGGGTCAGTGTTTACTTTTCCTCTGCACCCTATAATAAAAACCCACATGCTTTTATTACTTCTGTAAAGGCTGATTGAAGTGTTGGGGTTACATGCATATTGCCATCATTCATTAAAACTTTATCTGAAGAACTGAGCAGATTAGTTATTTAACATTTGTAGCAGTAATTAATATTCTGCCTAGGATAAATATGAACCAAAAAAGGTGACAGCATAGCCGCAATACTCAGATCCTTATCTGGCCATCAGGACATAATATTTTGTTACTTAATTTGGGTAATAAAATATCTGCACGAAAACAAGCAAGCTCAGAGAGCACCAAGGACCCCTCCTGTCAGACCTGAGCCACGAATATTCTCCTTTATTAGTACACAGTATTTTAAATGCTTTTTCCAGTGAAGATATTAATACCTATATTGAGAAAAGTAACTTGAGCGGTGTCCCTGAGAAACATCCAGAGAAAGATTCCATGGCTTCCATGGGAAATATGCCCATTTGTTCTTACGGCTAGAGTAGGCTGAGCTACTTTTCTTAGTGCCTAGGTGACCCTCATACACAGCTGTTTTCCATCTTTCTTATGTCTGCCTTTTAAAACATGAAAGCTGTTATCATGAAAGAAGGGAGGAGGGGAGCATCATCTCACAGAAGGAATTTGCTCGTGAGGAATAGAGGTTATTCCACTGGGGTTCTACTCTGTGCTATCAATCAGGCTAAGAAATGTGGAGGCACTGGGCAGTGAAGGTTCTCAGAGCTGTCTTGACTCAGCAGTTGTATAAAATAAACGGCACACATGCTATTATGAAGAGTTGTGTGGGAAGAAGAGAACAACTACTCATAACTCTTTAGGATAGCCATCTGCAACCTGGAGACAAGCCCCCCTCCCCCCTCATATGTGCTATGGAGTTATAGTCTCAAAATAGAGGGGGGAGGGGGCAGGTTTCGGAAGGCTGCCGTTGGAAGACCTGCCACATTGAAACCTCTGTACCAGAGGTGTTATTCAGCCGGTTTGGACCAGTTCACTGTAGCGGAAATCGTGGGTGGGCCTGCCCACCTGCCCCAGCTCTATGCCATCCTATTTAGGCACATTTTTGTGGCTGGGCGCCGGAAGGGTTAGGTTTCAAAATCAATAGTCAAATGTTGCAGGGTCAATGTCTGATTCCATAGAAAGCCTTGCAAATTGTAGCTGTAAATAGTCAAGTTGAGATTTTAATGTCAGGCAGAAAATTTATGAACATCAGAATATAGATTCTGAGACTCAAAATTTATAAGACCCCAATCATCCAGGCAATCATTGATCAACCCTCTGGACATCCTAAACTAAGATAACCATAAGCAATGGGTTCTGATTCCAAATGCCAGTGTAGGGCTAATAGTTTGTCAATGGCATCAGTGGTGGGTTTCAAATTTTTTTACTACCGGTTCTGTGGGCGTGGCTTGGTGGGCATGGCATAGCTTAGTGGGTGTGGCTTGGTGGGTGTGGCAGGGGAAGGATACTGTAAATCTCCATTCCCACCCCATTCCAGGGGAAGGATACTGTAAATCTCCATTCCCACCCCATTCCAGGGGAAGGATACTGTAAAATCTCCATTCCCTCCACACTCCAGGGGAAGGTTACTGCAAAATCCCCATTTCCTCCTGATCAGCTGGAACTTGGGAGGCAGAGAACAGATGGGGGCAGGGACAGTCAGAATTTTTACTACCGGTTCTCCGATCTACTCAAAATTTCCGCTACCGGTTCTCTAGAACTGGTCAGAACCTGCTGAAATCCACCTCTGAATGGCATCCACAGAGTAGAATAAGAAAATAATAATACTAAACATACTAAACAGTAAAGCATAAAGGAAAGGAAAGGAAAATCTCAACAGCATTTCAGCAATACTCAAGACTTGTTGCATTGGGACCATTCTGCACTATATTTTTAAAAAGGTGAAAGAAGACTTGTAGCATGTAGCGTGTTAACTATATCATCCTTTCGCTGCCTGCTTTTAAACAATTTCATTCCAGAAATACTTTTTGCATTTCAGTTTGATATAGTTTTAATCTTCTGATTCGATACTGTTTTAGTCCTGTATCGTAAATGTGCATATCAGAAAAGGCTACCTTAAAGTGCTATTTGCTTTACTGAGGTTTATTTTTTAATGATTAGCAACTCTTGTATTATTTAACACTGTCTTGAGTTTAATTTCCTTCAAGAGATAGGATATAAATAATAAATAAGTAGAAAATCCCCAGAAATATTAGCTAAAACAAGTTAGGACTGATAAAACTTTCCTTTTGCCAATGACCCAGTACAAGACACCCCAATCCAGAATTGCCTCATCTCCATTTATTTTCTTTATATGTTGCCATCCTCATTAAGTCCTGAAATTGGGCACTGAGGCAGATCAGAGGTGACTGTCCAAATATAGTTATTTCTTCCACCCATGTACATATACTAAAAATCCCCATAGATTTAAACAACCTTATGAAGATTCATTGGAAATTACATAATGAATGAACCAGAGATTATCATATTATGGGTCTATTTAACAAGTCACATGGTGCATTGCAATGGTGAAATTCAATTTTTTTTTACTACCAGTTCTGTGGGCACGGCTTGGTGGGAGTGGTGTGGCTTGGTAGGTGTGGCAGGGGAAGGATACTGCAAAATCTCCATTCCCACCCCACTCCAAGGGAAGAATACTGCAAAATCCCCATTCTCTCCCCACTCCTGGGGGAAGGATATTGCAAAATCTCCATTCTGACCCCACTCTGGGGCCAACCAGAGGTGGTATTTGCCAGTTCTCCAAACTATGCAAAATTCCCGCAACTGGTTCTCCGAACTAGTCAAAATTTCCGCTACAGTTCTCCAGAACCTGTCAGAACCTGCTGGATTTCACTCCTGGTGCATTGGAGGAAAAGAATGTGTCCATCCATAGTAACTGATGCAAAGACATCGCAATATCCACCTCTGTGCTGCAGATCAAGATGTTTTCTACCAGCACTCTGTACGCAGGCGGCTGAGACGATGCGTCCGCAAAGAGCTGGCTTTATTTATTAGACAGATTAGGAGGCATTAATTGGTTGCTCTCATAGTTTCTGCTCAGAAAGGTACAGTAATCACAGGGGCATTTTTGGCATTGCTGACATAGTTTTCCAGCCCTCCTGCTGAGAAACAGGGACCCTTGCATACTTCAAAAGGGCTTAAAGGCTTGGGTTGTGCCACCACAGTAGCAGTGCTGGTGTAGGACTAGGGTGTGGGGAATTTGCAGTAGAGGATTAAATACCAGGGCTATTGTGGAATTTTAAACACTGGTTTTTCCGACTGACCACAGGCCCAGAGATTGTGTGTGGCATGTTTGAGTCTCTAAAGTGCTTGCAGTCCTGTGATCTTTGGTTTCATAACATTTCTTTTCTCCCCCTCCCTCAAATATATTTTGGTTTGGCTGTTCCACAGTCACAAATTAGCAAAAGAGACACATGAATTGGTTAAACCTGGCCCAGTTTAAGGGAGAGGAAACTAAAGATTTCAATCATGCCATTTCTGTGTGGCTGTATTGCGTGCTTTCCTTGCTCTTTCTTATGCTTGGGCTGCAAATATTCATATCCATCAGTTTGCAAGAATTCTTCCCAAGATGGGCTCTGCCAGTCTGTTCTCATAAAGGTTTTGAATAGGTTTGCTTACAGAACTGGGGTATTCTGGCTTCACATACTCATGCATTCAGTGTCACTAGGAAGCAATGAGTGCATTTGAACTTGGTTCTTTAACCCAGATACAAAGCATCCAAGGCATAGTAACTCAGTAGCTTAATGACACTGGAGATGGTTTTTGTTCCAGCAGTTTGAGTCCTAACATCATGTGGCAAGGTGAGCTCCCGTCACTTGCCTCAGCTTCCGCCTACCTAGCCATTCGAAAGCATGCTTTCTGCAAGTAGATGAATAGTACCATTTCAGTGGGCAGATGAGCCTCCACTTTGTCTAGACGGTCAGAACCCTGCCGGCGCTGGGCCTTCCTGGATGAAATTTCCATTTGCAAGGCAGCTTCGGTGAAGGGAAAGAGCCCTGAATGATGCTGTAGGTTGCCGCTCTTCTTTCTTTCCGGTGCAGAGCTAGCTCATCACCCGTGGTGCACCTTGAAAAGTGTGTGAGCATGAACTAAGCATGGGCTAGAAGCAGTGGTGGGTTGCCCCCGGTTCTATAGAACTGGTAGTAAAACCAGCGGGAGGCTCTGCCCACCAACCTCAACGTCATCACAAGCAAACAAAGCAAGCACGTGTGCGTGGTCCCATTGCGAACCAGTAGTAAAGGTAAGTAGAACCCATCCCTGGCTAGAAGTCTTCAGAAGCCAAATAACTACTCTGAAATTAGCATAGTAGTCTCCTGGCTAATGTATTATTATTATTATTAGTTCAATTTATATGCTGCCCTTCTCCGAAGACTCAGGGTGGGTTACAATGCACTATAGCAATAACCTTCATTCTTTTGTATATACCTGCTCATTAGGGCTTTTGC
>JANHZT010003078.1:84873-104294 GCA_032468215.1 Stegonotus admiraltiensis
ATAGAATAGAATAGAATAGAATAGAATAGAATAGAATAGAATAGAATAGAATAGAATAGAATAGAATTATTTATTGGACACACAAGGAATTTGCCTTGGTGCATATGCTCTCAGTGTACATAAAAGAAAAGATACTTTCATCAAGAATCATAAGGTACAACACTTAATGATAGTCATAGGGTACAAATAAGCATATCAGGAAACAATATCAATATAAATCATAAGGATACAAGCAACAAAGTTACAGTCATACAGTCACAAGTGGAAGTATAAAAGTAGGGCACACCAGACACAGCAGGAGAATTGACAGGGAAAGTCAAAAGTCAAGATGGAGGCCACAAGCAGAACTTCCCTGGGACATAGCCAATCACTTCATCCTTCATTATGGACATTGGCAATAGGTCCCACAGTAACATCTCTACCCTGCTCCAATAGGGAGAAAGATTCCCGCTCATTTCTAGGCACAATAGAAACCCTGATTTCAACTTCAAGGCCCTGTATAGGTGGCATGAACTTATCCACTTCTTGCATCATCTACTGAAGCCTTGCTTTGAGACTTCATTTACAGTGGTTTTTCTAAGCCACATACCAGTGTAGGCTATTCCCTGGACTAAGGAGCCTGGGTGTTATTTGACCAGGCTTTTCAGCTGACCAAATTGCTCTTGCTTTGGCATTTTTATTGCTCTGTTTATGTCTCTTTTTTCCTGTGTTGCTGCAATTTTATTTTTATTGTTTTATTCCATTGATGTTTGTGGTTATCTGTTAACTCCCTTGAGGCTTTTGAGCAGAAACACCGTGTAAACAGTTAGTTACTCTAAGTGTTTCTTAACTTTAAAAAAAGGTGGGGAGAAAGATTAATTTATTTAAGATAAAAAGAAAAAGGTATTAGAGGAATAGATCATATTTATGTAGTTGCAGTTCTCTAAAAATAAAAATAAAGTCAATTTAAATAGGATAGAGGAAGAATCGGTCCAAATATGGAAACAACCAAACTGTCAAATACTTGAGGTGGGTGCTATGCAAATATGAGTAATAAAAAATAATCTGTCATGAGAAATCCTTTCCAGCTTCATAGGCAAAGACATACATGTATACACATACACACTATAACTAGCTATTTTTTTCCAGGCTCCCTTGAACTTTGGTTCTCCTGGAAAATACATTCTATTCTCTTTCCTTTTTTTCTCTTTTTTATTTAAGTGAGGTCCAGTTTTCCAAAGGTTACCTTTGTGTAAACACATGTACATACATGCCTTAAATAGGCCGTTGCTAAAGCAGCCAAGTGTACTTTCATTATTACATAGGCTCCGAATCTGTCCAGTGAGGACAGGGGGACCTTCTGACTGATCCATTCCATTCCCAGCACGATTTCATCCTTCGAAATGCTGCCTTTTCTCCCCCTAAATCTGGCTGCCAGTTCTCACAGGCCAACCTCCGAAACGGCTGTGCTCCAGTGAGTAAATGATGTAATTATGCCCAGTTGTTACAAGGCACAGCTTTCACCAGCAGAATGGGAAGGGAAGGGTGTTGGAGGCTCCGTGCCAGGAGGTGTGTCACGATGACAAGCTGCTAGGCCAATCACAAAGCAGATGATTGAACTGTAAAAGAAAAGAAACTGCTTCGGGCTCTTGAAATATTGCTCGCTATCCTTCCTCCCCGAATCTGCAACTTTGCTGAAGGAAGAGGTGAGCTTTTTCCTCCTTGAATCAAACAGAGTTGATCTTCTCCTGGCTGGAATTCCTCTTGCCTTTTCTCTATTTATTGCCGTTCTTCCCCAATCCCCAACATTATCATCATTTGGGATTTTTTCCCCAAGTCTTTGCCAATCAGACCTCAGCAAGCCCCTTGCTTTTTTCTTTTTTTTTTAAAGGATGACCTCCGTATTGCATAACCAGCAATATTGTTTTTAACTTTATAAATGAATAACACATTTAACTCTTCATTTAACTCACTCCTAAATGGAGACTCAATAAAGACGATACGTCTCTCCTGGGTCAATCACCACGGGATTATAATTGCAATCTTACAGAAGCCTCCTCACTCCGTGTCCCACTGATTAAATATTTACCCACACCAGCCACCAGCTGTTCATGTCAGGCTGTGATCTTAGCTGGTTTGCTGTATTACAGAGTGGGAGGGAAAGCTGGTTGAGCTTTAACAGGGGGCAAATGGTCAGATTTTAGAAATGCTGAGGCATCAGAAGGAAGTAGGATGAACGTTTCTTTCTCCTTAGAGGAGGAGGAGGAGGAGGAGGAGGAGAAGGGGGGCAAGGATAAGCAAGGATTCTAAATCATATGAGACTTTTTATTTATTTTTTTTCCCAACCCAACTGAATGTTGAAAAGAAAGCTTGAAAGGGGGTTGGGTTGGGATGCTGTCTGTCCCTTCAGACTGTTAGCATGACAGTGCTCTGGAAACTAAACAAGAGGGGACCAACTTTGATAGGTAGAGATGGGAGAAAGCAGCTGTCACTGGAAGTTTTAAAATGGTCTCAATAAGCAAAAGAAGACATCCCCCCCCCACCAGCATTCCTAAGGGAGAAGCAATGGGACGGCAACTTGAACTATGCTATCATAAGCTTCTAGGTCAGGGGTGTCAAATGTCACAGCGGTGTCATGTGACTTATTGGGATTTCCCCTCCCTCCCTTTTCTAAACCAGGCATGGGCATGGCCAGCATGAGACTCATCCAGCCCACGGGCCATGAGTTTGACAGCCCTGTCCTAGGTCATATGTCCCAGGGAGGAGTACATAGCAATAGCACTTAGATCTATATACCACTCCATAGTGCTTTACTGCACTCAGTGGGCTGTTTACAATGTCAGCATATTGCCCCCAACAATCTGGGTCCTCATTTTACCAACCTCAGAAGCATGGAAGGTAGAATCAACCTTGAATAGGTCAGGATCAAACTCTTGGCGGTGGGCAGAGTTAGCCTGCAATACTGCATTCTAACCACTGCACCACCAGGGCTCCTATAAAGCCCACCCTCTGCCTTGCAGTGTGCACATGCACAAACACACAGAAGCAATATTAAGAGAAATACCCTCACAACATTACCCAGAAGAAAATACAGAAGCTTCATAGAGCCGCAGTAGGTAAATGGGGTGGAAAGAATTCCAGAAGCCATGCTCTGCAGGATCTCCCTGTTTTACTTGTACCTCTACAGCTAACACATTGCTGTCCTGTATGCCATGGCCACCTTAGAGCAAGGCCTAACCTCTGCATTCTTGCTCATTTTAATTCTTTTAGGCTACATTGCAAAAGTAAGCATTTTATTACAGGCCATTTCCCATGTGCACCTAACCACAGCAGAAACATGCCCTGGCAAACTTTGTTTGCCATAGCCTCATTAAAGTCTGTCATCTGATACCCAGCCGTGCCGTATCTGAAGCAGCCTTATGTTGTAATTCTGTAATGAAATGTTGCATCCGTGTAGGTTTCCCTTAACCCGACCCAGGTTTCGCTGTAGATACAATCTAATGCACTTCACTAGCTCTACATCTGGTGGGGCAGTCAGGTGACTTCTGTGAGGTGAGCTTAGCCCAGCACCTATTGGCCACTTTAGGCTGGTGAGGACAGAGCCCCTCCCATCTTGTCCCTAGGCACTATCATCCAGGGATAGCTTTGGGCAGTGGAAGAGACTAATTCTTTCAAACCAGCCTGTACCTGTCAAGTCCCAACTAAACTGATCCTCAGCTGAGATACTCGAATCAGCCTGAACAGTAGCTGACCAGCATTGGCAATGAGAAGGGTGGAATGTGAAGTTGGGAAAAAGAGAACCAATCTTCTCTCGCTTCCACTTTCTCTCTGCTGCTTCACATTGCAAGTCTCCTTTGTAGTTTATTGCTCCTTTGTAGTTTATTGCTCCTCTAGAATAACACTGAAGGAGCCTGATAATTGGCTCTGGTTGGAGGCAGGTGCTTGTGTTTTTACACAGGTATCCTTCAAAAGAGCCTGATTTTCAGTTGATATCAGCTGATAAGCAAGGCTATTTGAGGCGGGATGTTTTCCAGAAGAGTCCAGAATGAGCTCAAATGTCTATCCAAAACATGCTTTCTTCACCAGAACCCAGCCTCATCCATCCCATGTTATAGATAACAAGTGGTACATACTTTCTGCTTGGGAGGGGAAGATTTTCAGTTCCTCGGCCCTTGGATTTCCTGATGTCTCTCCCCCCACCCCCAAGTACTAAACAAGTGTCACCCTTCTTAGCTTCTTCAAGATCAGCCAGCAGTTTTCACTTAGTAAGGACTGCTAAGGTATTATTAGAGCTCTGTTTTAGTTCTTCAAGGCCTCTTTCACTCAGCTTATAGAGAAGGTAGTCCTGGACTTACAATAGTTCATTTAGTGACCATTTGAAGTTACAACGGCACTAAAAGAAAGTGACTTATGACTATTTTTCACACTTACGACCTTTGCAGCATCCCCGTGATCATGTGATCAAAATTCAGGTGCTTGGCAAATGACTCATATTTATGACAGTTGCAGTGTCCCGGGGTCATGTGATCACTTTCTGCGAACTTCTGACAAACAAAGTCAATGGGGAAGCCAGATTTGCTTAACAACTGTGTTTTACTAGCTTAACAACTGCAGTGGTTCACTAAATAACTGTGGCAAGAATGGTTGTAAAAGGGGGCAAAACTCACTTAACAACTGTCTCGCTTAGCAACAGAAATTTTGGACTCAATAGTCGAGGACTACCTGTACAGCATTAACCCTAACCCAAACCGTAACCCTATTAAAGCTTTATTTGCCAATGGATTGTTTCAAAAAGCCAGCTAGCGTGGGGACAGATGGAAAAGCAAGCGAATGAATCAAAGAGTTTTCTCAAATTAGCTATAAGCATTTCCTTTCAGTGTCATCACGTGACATATCGTGACTTTTTCCCCCTTCACTAAACCGGGCATGGGCGTGTCCAGTGTGTAACGCATCTGGCCCGCAGGCTGCGGGTTTGACAGCCCTGCTCTAGCAGTTTCTAGAACATTTTAGTTAATATGAGGGCAATACAAAATCCTCATCAGAGGCTTATTTATATTATCATGGGCCCTACTGTAGCTTGTATCTTTCGTGCACATCCATACATGCAAAGGAAGAGTGGAACTTTCAAGCAGAAGGAAAAGGCAGCACTTCAGCATAAAGATAGCTGATGACAGAGTACCTGTAGGACTCCATACTTTTCATGGCACACAAGTGAAAAGATTTTTAGATCTCAGATTCTGAAAGAGGCTGGTGATCACCCATGCAGGCAGATACCCACATTAGTAGCATGCTATGTCAGCAGTTTATAGCATCTGGAGCAGGAAAAGGCTTGAGTGGACACCCTTTCCTTTTTCTCAGTCACAGCCGTTACTGAGAAAAACTCGAGATAAAGATAGAAAAAAGCTGTCATGCCGAGAGATTTTAAAATATCCCATCTGTACATGCTAAAGTACAGCCCTGGTGGCTCTACATCACTGACTAATAAAGCATGCATAAACATGAGGAGCTGGGGATTCCTATGAAAGTCTCCATTTCTGATATGCCTGCCTGTTTCAAAATTCAGTCTCTGCTTAGCTGCTTTAGGAGTCTGATCCCTCCATCATAGACCAATAAAACAGGCATTCCTGCCCAAAAGTCTAGGGGGTACACTAATCTCAAATGGAAATGAAACTTCACCATAGACAGTATAGACTCTTGGTTTTGTAGCTTAACTTCTTCGGAGTCTGCACTCTGTCTTTTCCAGGATAATGGAAAATGCTTCGGTATCTTTTCCAAGTCTTGATGCCTGTTAGATATCTTTGACTGTCCCTAGCTGGCTTTACTAGCATGGTTTCTCCTGATGCCTGAAGCTTTTTTAATGACATTTTGCAGAACAGAGATCGTTAGCAATTTGAAGGGAGAAGAGCCTTGACCATCCAGAACCATTGATTCATCTTTAAAACATGTATATGTGTTATATACCCCAGATTTCAGCAGAGAAAAAGTTAGTGCAAAAGTTAGTCCAAAGTGCAGGGAAGTATATTGAGTTCCATATGGATTTCATAGCCGTTTGATGATGTGATGTCTGGCTGCAAGTGTGAGAAATAAAAACAGGGAATGTTTTTTATTTTGCTCAGACTAAAACAATTGCCAGCCAAGGCCATAATCCATTCATGCATTTTCCAGCAGCTAATCCCAAAGAAGAGAGTTTTGAGATCAGATGCCAGGACTGCTAAACTTTTTCTGCAAATCATTCTCTCTTTCTCTCTCTCTGACACATGTCCTTACATGAAATTTGGAATGGAGAGTAAAACATGTTAGGCCAGCCACCTATTTTGGGAAACCTCAGGCAAAGAATTGGACTAAGGCTTTGGTCTTTGATGTGTTTCCTTTTCCAGATTAATCCTTCGCATGGGGCAATTCCTCTTAAAACTCCATTTTAATTATCTTTTTTGAATATGCACCTTTGTCTTAAGGTTTGGGGAAAAAAAATAAAGGATTTGAAAAAAACTCAGCTCTTGAAACACAAGACAAGGTAGGATGAGATTTTAATAACATCCACAGTCTGAAGCCCTCTGATTTTAATCTCCTGCAACCTCTTAAAAATGGGAGCCAACAGCAGTGTGGGAGCTAGAACCATAGAAGGGGAGGCAGGATTAAGGCCTGGTGATATTGCAAGACAAGAAGACAAATGCCTGGGGAAATAGCCAGCTGGAGGAGGGCAAAAAGGCAGGAACTGCATATGGAGGCTTCTTCATAATTATGAGCATGAAAAGGATGAGAAATAGGCAGGGAGTGTCTCCAGGGCTGGTCAAAAAAGTCAAGATGACAGCTGTGGCCATACAATTGAAGCCATGCCATCTGGTTTTTTTTTTTAATCTCCACCCCCTAACCTTCCAAACACTCTTGGCAGACTGTAGGGAAGACAATTAGAGGGAATGAAGGGAACAACACAAGCATCAAATTTACGACTGTTCTTAAAGTCAATGTAGATTATGTTACATGTGCCCTTTTAAAATATAGTTAGGATTTGCCAGTTTTCTTTTTATAAAGCAATAAGGAGACCCTGACCTAGACAGGGAGTGCAATATCAGAGTATTTGGTCTGCCCCCATGCTGTTTCCTTGCTGAAAATCTTCCCCAAGTTATTATTTACCTTCAAATGCTACCGTCTGGAAAATAGAATTTTAATCAAGAGGTTGTTTTTTTTCAATATGAGCTTTGCTCCTTAGTAATCTTTCTTCTGTGTTAATCTTTGGCTTAAAATAATTCCCCCTTCTCTCACTGAAAATTCAGAAGCAAGCAAAGAGTCACATTAGAAGGATGTCCACGGCTACTGGTGCTAGTTCTGGGTTGCAAAATCCAGATGACCACCAGATGGCAGCAAAAACTCTCATAGCTGCCATCTTGTGGTCATCCAGATTCTTGCCACCTAAAGAGGCAGCCTATCCATGAACATGCTTGACAAAATGTGATATGAAGAAAGTAGCACATTCAGCAGTATATAAGTGTGCAGTTAAAAACAACAGTAATTAAACGACTTAGTGGAAGCTTTTGGGGGTCAGGTCTTTTTTAAACGTGGTATTGCTTTTTGGCCTCCCTGGAGGTTGAACAATGACAATTTCACTCAAAGGTCTATCCTGCCACCTACTGGCTTGCAATGGCCTTCACCATTAATTAGTGACTTCCTCTTGAGATACTGAAGAATTAACAAGCCTTATGTGCTTCTGGTTATTCTCCATATGACATTTCAGTATTGTTGGGGTCAAAGAAAATAAGAGAGCACGAAAAGTCTTTTTATACTCAGCCCCTTGTAATTTCTTTGGTCTGGTTTTCTTTGGGAGTATTACATTTGTGAAGAATGGCAAAACTTTCCATAAAGGTTGAATATAATGTCCAGAGCTTTGATACTATTGCAACTAAAATAATAGTGGATTTCCTGCATATACAGGGGATTGAGTAAATCAGAGTTGGCATTACAATAGCTGCAGATTGCAGAACATCAGTGCCTGTCAACATTAAATTAAAAATCAGTAGAATTTAAAATTAAAATGGGTGAAATCGTATGATTGAAGTTGTATTCATCTTCTGTTAGTATATCAAAATGTCAGAGAATGCGAGAATGCAGAAACCTGATGGGGTTTAGAAAACCTTGCAGAAATTTAGATATGAGATATCAAAATTAAGACCATCAATATCTGCCAAGATTTTATTAACTTGTGATATCTGGAACAATTAATATGTTTTTTGGTGGGGAACCATTCAGTTGAAAAGATTTCCAACTTCAGGACTAGATAACTTCAGTTCCTACGATGTCCTGAAAAATTATCTCCTTCAGCTAAGGAGGAAATCATTTCTCCTCCAGGAATGCTGTATTAGAGAAGGGATATAAGGCAGATGAGTAGAACATTCTGTAGCACATGCATTTATTTCAGTAATACTCTCTTCATTTTTATGTTACTTTTTGATCTTCAAATAGTTAACAATAGTTGGCTACAAAAATACAGTGGCAGTCAATATGATAAGAACATGACAGACGTGGAAGTCAAATACATAAGGTCATAAGAAGACAGAAGCATAATATACTGGTTAGGCTTTGAACTCTTCCACCAAAGGACAACTAGATGGTGTTCCATGATTGCAGCTAGGCAGACTTCGTTCTGTGAAGAACAGTACTTCATACATTCACCTAGGAAGTATGTTATTAGTATATATTTCAGCATCACCTTAGTAACTTGATCTGTTTATGTCGGGTAAAAGTAGGTATCTTTTTGCAATATGCAAAGCTTGGAAACTTTAATCATTCTCAAGAATTATTAAAAGATTTCTTGAATATGACTAACACATTAGAGTAACTTATAATAGTTAATCTAAAACCTGAATAGCATCTCCATTGTGAAGCATCCTCATTTCAAGCAACATGGGAAATAAAACATCCTTTGGACACTCATTGTATGTGGTAGACATGATGATGATGATGATGATGATGATGATGATGATGGTATCCATTCAGTCATGTTCAACTCTTTGCAATTTTATGGGGCCAGTCTCTCCACATCTTCTGATCTTGCACTACTTTTTTGAGTTTTTCAGTGCTATGGCTGGTGTCAACTTTGGTGGTGTCCAGCCACCATGTTCTTTGATGATCAAGTTTCCTTTTACGCTAACTTTTCCAAACATAATTGCTTTCACCAGCGAATTCCCCCGCATAAGATGGCCAAAGTAAATGAGATGCAATTTCGTGATTTTGCCTTCTAGTGACCCTTTTATTATAAGGTAAAGGTTCCCCTCGCACATATGTGCTAGTCGTTCCAGACTCTAGGGGGTGGTGCTCATCTCTGTTTCAAAGCCGAAGAGCCAGTGCTGTCTAAATACGTCTCCGTGGTCATGTGACTGGCATGACTAAATGCCAAAGGCACACAGAATGCTGATACCTTCCCACCAAAGGTCCCTATTTTTCTACTTGCATTTTTTACCTGCTTTCAAACTGCTAGGTCGGTAGAAGCTGGGACAAGTAACGGGAGCTTACCCTGTTACGCAGCACTAGAGAGTTGAACCACTGAACTGCCGACCTTTCGATCAACAAGCTCGGTGTCTTAGCCACTGAGCCACCATGTCCCCCTATTATTATAAGAACTTGTAATTCCTTTCTTGGGAATTATGGCTTTTGTAATACCAAACTGTCTAACCTAGATTTAAACAAGTGATTATCCTGCAGCCAAAGCCATTATCTCAGCTTTGTTCTGATAAAGTCCAGAATCTTTGCTGTAACTTTGTAGTTGACCAGTCATGATCAACTGCCCTTGATCATGCATTTTGGTTACTGAAGCAAGCATAAGCAGGTGATCTGTTACCAAATTCCATATAAAGTTTGGGGTAAATTTATTTTGTTTATATTTTAAAAATGATTTACATTATCTGCAATTCATCTAAGTTTTGCAATGTAGTTATCCAATCCAGATTTCATATTAAATGTACATGTTAGGAGATTGAGTATGTATACCAAACTGAGCAAATCCCTGAAAGCTACATCTACCTACCAGGTAGTGTTTCTTTCAGAATTATGTCTATTAAACAAAAGTACATACAGTGCTGCATGTTTTAAACCAAACACACAAGAAATTTCAGGTATATTATTTATTAAAACGCAAAGTGAAGTGGAAACAAGTTCAAATGAACAATTTTGAAAAAAAGAGAGAAAATCATCAAAACAAAACTGATGTATTTGTCTATCGCTAATTTGACCAAAAAAACCATGTTGCATTTGTTAACTCCATCTGTTCCCAGCGCATTCTTTTATAACTTTTATTATTGTGCTAAGTATTTCTGTGTATCAAGCTAAGTTCGATTAAAGACATACTCTTCCTTTCCTCCTACCATCTAGTGGTTCTTTTGCTTCTACTTTACTTGACTTTTCATTTGGTTATCCAAACGGGGGTATGCCCCAGATTTATTATTCTGTCTTTTGAATTGCATATTTGCTTTTTGCTGCGCAACATAATTTTCTTAGGGTTAGGGTTATTAGAAAAAAAGTGTGGCTGCTCAACTTTGGTTCTATTCAGATCAAAGCCAAAACATGTATCCAAAGGCTGAAAATATTAAAGGTAAGCTATGCTTGGCACAAAAATCCATGATCAGTCAGAAAAACAGCCATTCGTGTTCCTTTTTTTTCTGAAATGAGTTAATAGACTTCATTTGATGATTTTATGTTTTCCCTTCTCCAGAAATTAAGCTTCAGTTACTTATTCTGCTACTCAGATGTCCACATTTTAGAACCTGTCTTACAAACAATACTCCAACTGGCGCCATGCTATTTCTCAAGTGCCATCTTTATTTGAAAAATTAACTCCCTGGCTATATTTTTATAGAGAATATTAGGAGGGGGAAACCCTCTTAACAAATTATCCATGAAAGTGGAGTAATTATCCATTATCCCCTTATCCATTAGCTGGAGATCTATTTATTGTGGATGCTGTGAACTGGCTTCCTATCCTAAGTAGTTCTCTTCAAGGACCCTTCTTTCTTTTTAAGGATCCTATGTGTTCAGGTGCTTTGGGGCACCAAGGATGGCTTTGTGGTCAGACTGTTGAGATTATTGGAGAGATTTCAAATATTAATAAATAAAAATTGGGAAGTAGCAGAGCATGGAGGAAGAATTGTGGCCACACAAATAAGGGTCTATCATTTTGTACCTCCTGTAAGGACTGATGATGATAATAATTGATAATGATTATGATGTTATTGGTTGGACAACATGTATGGAAGTTCTTCTGCAATTCCACAACGGCTCCAGGAAGAGATACTCATGACATTTTTAAAGTAGCATCTGTCCTTCATTCTTTTCTTTTCTTTTACTGCTTACTAAAAATAGGAAATAATACAAAATTCATTTTGGCTGAACTTTAAATTAGATTTATTTTTATTTTTTTTACATTTTTAGCAGGAAAGGTGTTTAGGTCCTCATTCGTTCCTTTTAACTATTTCTCCCTATAATCTTGGACCCCTTTCATTCCTTCTCCGGCCACTGTATTTGCTTCAGGAAAGATCATCTTCACTTCATTTGTAAGAGGAGTGAGGCCTACCTTCCCCTCTCTTGGCCTTCATAGAAGAACGAGCAAAGCCATTTGCACTCAGGGTCTAAATGACAACCCCAACACGCTGGCAGAAGTGCTTGGCTGTAGCACAAAACAAACAACATTGAAACATAGAGGAGATGTGTGTGATCAGTACTAGGGATGGTTTCTGTGAGATGGTGTAAGGATTTAGAAAGTGATGAAGTTAGGAGCATGCACCAACAGCAACCAGCTAATCTAATGGATACTTAGCTCTGCTGACACAAAAACAAGGCCTCGGCCTGAAATATCTTTTTATTAATAGGGGTTAGAGTGCTTGTTTCCTTTTAATGAGAAAACTGAAATCAGCTGAAGCTCATATCACAAACACATCGTTTCTTTTTCTTCTTCTCCCTATATTCATACTGATCATTTGAATCTGTGCTTCCTGACCATCTGGATAAAACCTCCATGTCCGCACTGCATGGAGGAATACAATTTTGCATCCATAAGAGAAAATAAGTGTCAATTTGTATTAGAGTACACAGGATACTGGACAATAGTTTATAAAGCTGGGCAGAAGTCCCTAAGGATAACCCTGTTCAATAACAATAAATCAGAAGACAAGGGATTAGGCAGGACTACCGCATGCAAATGCATGGCATTGTAAAAGACCCTGGATTGACCCAGGATACAGGATACTGCTTGTATGCACAGGAAAGAACCAGGATGCTGCTTGTATGCAGCAATATCTGACTATCTTGGTGCAGTAATTCTTCCTGCAATGGCTGGCTTAGGTCAGCTGTATTTCAAATAGGCTGTGGTACCACATTAAGCCTCAATTAAGATGATGGAATGGAAACAGGTCAGCCTCTTCCATAAGATTAAGGGAACTACTGCTATTGGAAACTTGTGTGTAAGCAAATCCCAATTATTCTGTCACGTTACTCAGGATCTACTGATTTTTCTGGAGGTAATTTGTAGCAGATCAAAAAGGATTTCTGACACTCATTTAACACTAGAAGCTATAAAATGAGTCCCTTTTCTAAAATATTTTCCTGATTTATTTTTTTTTAATCTCTGTACATAGGAATGGGCTTTGTGTGTGTGTGTGTGTGTGGCATGAAAGGACTTCCTTTCAGCTCTGTTATCGATTCGATCTATCCATCTTTTGCTCTATGTTCAGGTTGGTAGTTTATAGAGACTCATCAACAGCAGATCAAGCAAGTCAAAAGTTGAACAAACTCTGTTCCAATCCGATATTATTTTCCAGGTGGGTAAGACCTAGTATATCGTGTTGAATGAAGTGGCAGAACTGAAGAATGCAGCATTTGTGAGAATGGAAATATAGTGTTTAATGTACTGCTATTTGAAAACATAATTAAAAACAAAATGAAAGGAATGTTCAGAAATTCACCTCTTCAGAGTAGTGCTGGAAGTTAAGAATTTACACTTACAGTCAAGCAGCTTGTTCTGCAGACAATACCATAAAATATTTTGTAGGACTGTGCAAAATAACACCTCTTAATGAACTGTGCACTTAATCAACTTTGGGTTAAAAGAAACAATGTGTAAAATCAGCTCTGTTTTTAAACAATGGCCACTTGATACCATATTGATCAGTCTCTTTGTTACTTCATTTGAAAACCAATTCAAGGGTAAGACTGAATACATTTTTTTCAATCCAGGACATTTAGTCCTATGTGATTTTTTTTCCAACCATGCAAAATGAATCTTGTTAACTATTTTCCAAGTTCAATAATTTTAAAATGCATCATAAATCAAATACATTCCAGATTTTGGCATACAATTCAACATGGCATTAACTTTATTAAACTTGATTTCTCTTCCCAAATTCATGTTAACAATAATGTGAATTTTTCTTCCAATTATATTACATCTCCAGCATGAAAAGTTGACGCCCTGCCATTTTAAAGCAATCTCTTAGGTGTTAACTAAATATGAGGAAGAATATTGATGAATTAGTCTCATTTTAAAGTCATAAACCATGCCCCTGACAAATATCAAGGGGGCCACATATTAACTTTCTTGTTGTGTTCATAACGGTTTTTGAAGCAAATCACTTGACTTCACTTTGAATCACTTTACATGTACACACAAAAAGTCAAAATATAAATAACTTTTACCTTTTTTTGGTAAACCACCTAACACCTGTAGCATTCTAAGTGGTTTACAATAAACACACTAAAAGATGCAATTTGAAAAATTGCGTGTTTGCAATTTATATGCAAATTGTAAATTGTAAATGGTTCAACATATTTCCCAAGCAAAGCTATCTGAGTTACAATTTTTCACATATGAAAGCATGAACCTATGCTAAAGTTATTTGGCTAGAGCTTTACTAAATCAATCATGTTAGCATTGTTTCCTAACATGTTTCCCTCTAACTATACCAAAGGCCATAGCAATTCTGGGAATCACTATCCCAACATACTTCTGGAGGAAGCCATTTAGAAAGTGGCTGAAGGTTGTTGGGACTGATTGTAAATTGAACTTAAAACATACTGTATATCCTACTCTTGTGTCCAAGCTATGTTTCAAGATTCTCTAAGACCCCTCATTCTGAAGTTCTGGACTAGCTATTTTACTTCACTGTGGGGGGAAAAAGTATAAGCATTTCTTATTTCCCCATTCCACCTTGTAGCAGGCAAAATTGCCTGATCATGTACTTTCTACCAGCAGCAACTAAAAGCAAAAAATGGCAGCAGAAACTTCCAGCATCCAGAAATGGAGTTAGAAAAATGGAAGAATTGGGCATTTAGCCAATGCAAAACAAGCTACAAAAAAATAGAATTAAGGGATCTTATGCCAGTTGAAACAAGACATTCACCCAACAAGAAGCCTTGTTCCAACAGCCAATCTTACCTTCTCCAGTCACAAATTCCAGTTCAGTTCAGCAGGTTGCTGAACAAAAGAGAAAGATTATATTTAGTAAGAAACATGTCCAAGATCTTAGCATCTGGGCATTTTTTTGTTCTGCCAAGCTGTTTCCCTTCAGAATAGGGAGGTGAACAGGAGTTGGTCCCATATGCATTCCAATAAACTCCTTCAAGAAGGAAGCAAACTAGCTGCTAATGTGAAAAACAGTCAATAAATAATGCTATGCCAATTGGATCATCCACTTTAAAATTCTGTCTTTTAATAGCTGGATGCATAAACATGACTCACAATGCACAGCAGTTGCATCTTCACTTTTGTGCTTGAACTAGCAGATCCAAGATAAAATTAAAATACTGAAATTTCACAATTTGCAATTTTCAGGTGAAATGCCAGTTACAGACTTGCTGAATGTCAGTGCTCAGATCTTGATCTCTTTTTTACACTTTGTTTGCATGTCAGATGTAAAATAGTACCAACAATTTTATGTTAGTTGTCATATTTTGTGAGCGATGGCATATCAACTGTCAATTAATGTTAATTTTTAAAGCACATGAAACCTATGCCAACTCAAGAACGCAAATCCAAAACAAAAGAGAAATCCTGCTTACAAGTTAAGACTTAGCCATAAATCCTTTTGAGGTTCACTCTGCCTTCAAACATTTCACTCAGCCTGAGAAATCAAAACATTTGCCATTTCCCAACATTTACTGTTTTGCAGTAAATCATAAAGCATTTCTTCTCTTCTCCTTTTGACCAGATTGTATTGTTGCTCTTATAATAGACTGTGGGGTTTTTTCCTTCCTTTGATTCTGTCTCTGTAGGTGATAAACAGGTAAGAAACTTTGCAGAGTTCTTGTAAAATTGTAACCAACAAGATTTGTTCCTTTAGAGTCAACTTAGACATGTTTCCCCACAGATGTATTGGGACTATAACTCCCAGAATACCCAGCCAGTCTAAAGGATACAAGCTTGGAAAAATACAGCACATAGGATTTACCCCAAGCAGTCATCCAGTGCTGCATTTCTTACTATGGATATTGTAATCTTATGAACGTTAACTGTACATGATAGCAAAAGTTTCAAATTGCTGGAGGTTGAACCATTCTGGGAGTGAGTCTGCGTACATGAAAGAGGTTCCTGAGACTGAAAATTTAACCTGATCAAAATGGTGACCAGAAAAGCTGTTTAACGATGGAGACTTGGTTGGGCTGTGAGTTCTTTGCATTTTTTTCCTGTGCTTTTGTATGTTTTTGTTATTTTGTGTTTTGTTGAGTGAGGGGTCCAGGTTGGTTAATTACCCATAAGATATTGAGGGTGAGCCAGGAGGTCAGTAGCAGTGGTGGGTTGCTCCCAGTTCTGTCTGATTCTTGTGAACCGGTAGTAAAAGCAGCGGGAGGCTCTGCCCACCCCCACCCCCCGGATGTCATAATGGACGAACTGCACTTGCGTAAAAACGCACGTGCAAGCAAAGTGAGCTCCCATTGCGAACCAGTAGTAAAGGTAAGTAGAACCCACCCCTGGTCAGTAGTGACTTTAATAGCCCCTTGCTCCACCATGAAGAAGGACAGCATGAAAACTCGAGTCTGCAGAGTCACGGAGCTCATAATGGGACTCTTAGAGGCCATAAAGTTTGTTGCAGGGGACTTGGCAACCATGGAAGTTGTAAAAATCCTTGTGGCAGTTTCAGGGCTTCGGGGCCCATATATGTTGTATAGAGATTTAAGGCTATAGACCAATGATGGCAAATCTTTTAGGCACTGAGTGCCCAAACTGTGCACATGCATGCCCAGACTGAAATGTGTGCGTGCAAACAGGTGCATGCACAGACATGCATGCACATGCAGACATGCACAGATGTGCATAGAAGTGCATGGACATGCGCACGTGCTTGTGAGCATACACAGCAGAGACACAAAGACCAGCTGGCCAGCGGGAGGAGGGGCATCCCAACAGCAGCGCGGTGAGCTTCTGTTTCATTGTTTGCATGGAAACAGAACCTCATGAAAGAAACGCCATGGAGATCTGACCTGGGGCAACGGTGCATGTGCCAGCAGAGAGGGCTCTACGTGCCACCTCTGGTACACATGCCATAGGTTCACCATCATGGCTATAGACAATACAGAGGCAATGGAATTGCCACAGAGGGCAGAAGATTCATAGTAACACAGAAACCCGAGGTTGTGGAGGCTATGGCCTCCATAAAGACTTGGTTGGGTTGTGAGTTCTTTGCATTTGTGAAAGCTGCAAGAGTCATTATGGAGTCTTCAGGAAATGTGAGACACACCACAGTGTGGATGCTCAAAGCTGCAGAGATCACAAGAACCATTTATTAAGATCTCAGTCATCAATTTTGATCACGCACATCCCGGACATTTGGCATATGGCGTATGGTTATTGTAGGCCCACAAGTGCTGAATTTTGGGCCAGTTCCAACTTAGGGAGTGTTTTACTGGGGAATGGGGAGGGAGGTAAGACCTGGGTGCTATTTTCCACCCAGGAGTTTGGCTCTCTCCACACCTTCAAGGCTGCCAAGTTCTTAGACTGGTCCAGTTCCCTTTGGGATAAGCTGAGCTGCTGGGGTAGGCTGCTGGGGCTCTAGGTGGGGGTGGACCAGGAGACCTGAAGGAACCATTTTGCCAATGATAAGCAGAGGGAGGTATAGCAGGAGGCCAGAGGCAGGCCACCTTCAGGGGCACCAGATCTGCAGTCTGAAATCAATTTGGGTATCTGGCCTCAGTTCCTGCTCCTGAATCAAAGTATTGATAATGAATGCCAGGTCAGTGTGTAACAAACCTGACCATATTCATGATCTTATCCTGGAGGCATGTGCCAACCTAGCATGCTTACCAAGAACTAGTCGGACCAAATGGGTGAGTCTCTTCTCAGAAATGTGCTCACCTGAGTTTCAGGTTCTGCACCAGCTGAGAGCCCAGGGGAAATGAAGGGGCAGTTGTCATCCATGAGCCATTGCAAGTTTTCAGGGCTTTGCTATACAGATAACCAGATATGAGGCCCTCTGTTTGAACAGGATCATAACAGAACAGTTAGGATTGCTGTTGGTATACTCCCTTCCTGCTGTCTATTGGCATCCTTGCCAGTGCTGCTGAATTCCATTGCTGGCCTGCTACTAGTATCTCAAAGGTCTCCGGTACTTGGGGATTTTAATATGTCATTCAGTTGAGTCTGGGACAATTCAGGAGTTTACGGCCTCCATGGCAACCATAGACCTGTCCCAAGTCACTGGTAATGTAGCACATTCCAGTGACTGTATATTAGATCTATTTTTTGTCCCATTGTACTTGAGATGTCGTCTGATAGCGAAGGACATTAACGTCAGTCTGAGCCATGGACAGATCACTCTCTTGTTGCCTGTTAGCTCATTGTGTCAGTCCTCCTGGCAGAAAGTTGAGGCCCATTCAATCAACCTGCCTTGAGTGATTGATGGACCTGGGGGGGAGGGTGTTCCAGAAAAAGCTTGGGGTTTCCCCTCATGATCTCATGAGATTCAAAAAGACCTTAATCACTGTCTAGAATGGGCAGGTAGCTTTGTACTTAGATCATGTAGTTCTTTTGAGGCCTCTCTCTCTGCACTGATCCTGGGGTGGTAAACCTTGGTTTATTGAGATGCTCTGGGAGATTCAGCACTAGAAGGGATACCTAGCATGTCATTAGAGGAACACTCAAAAATCGTCAAAAATAGACCAGACAAGAAAAAACAAAAAGATCAGCTAATTCTTCTTTTTTATAAGGCTCATTATGAGAATCTTTAACTTTATTATAAGGCAACATTAACAGAATCTTTTGAGTTTGAAAGTATGATTCTCCCACAGTCTTTTTACCACCTGATTAGTTGGGGCAGATTCTTCCCAAGTTTCTTTCTCTGTCCATTAGTCAACAATGGTCTCCTCCCCCTTTCAACTGATCGTTCTCTTTCCCTTGTCACTCCCATTTCATTAAACAAAGTGAGTCTGACCAAGCATGGGTATTTCACTTAATTCTAGTTGCTTGCCTAAATGGGTTCATTAGCATTCTCAAATTGCTACTGGATCTTGTTCTTCTCTAATTAGGCAACATTGGGATTACTTGTTTTGAGCTTGCTGCAGAATGATTCAGAAGTTGTGCTCCAGATCTCAGGTAAGCATAGTATCTCTCTTTTATCAATTAAAGAAGCTTAACGCGTTGTAAGCCGCCCTGAGTCTCCAGAGAAGGGCGGCATATAAATAAAATTAAAAAAAAGCCTAACTTCTTTCAGACTGAATCTGAAAAAAAATGCTACTATTTCAAGAATCCATGCATTAAAGTTAATGCATCTCCTAAAAAAGCAGCACTTTTTTTTCAGGCTGCTGATGAAACCTGGGGAAAAAACTTGGGTTTGCACAGTTCAAAGCACTTCTGAATCATTTTCAAAGTACGCACAGTCCATCTTTGCAACCATATTGTTTGCATTTCTTTGGAAACTCCCTTCAGACATTTGTATTAGTTATTTGTCTTAATAGGATCCAAATTGCCAGTGATGGATTAAGTAAGAGACCTTAGAGCCACAATGGACAGCTGAATGAAAATGTTAACACACTGTGTGGGGCTGTGCAAAGGGCAAACTCCATGCTTGGAATCGTTAGAAAGAGAAGTGACAGCAGAACTGCTGTGGAGTTTGCCTTTTTGTAGCAGCTGGACACTAAGTTGAAATCTTTATTAAGCTGTCCATTGATGTAGAAATTTGGAAATCTGGAAGAGAATTGAAAGTAAACTACCTAGATAGTATAATAATAGCCTTATTCAAATCTGTGATGAGGCCACACTTGAAGTATTACATAGAGGTTTGGTCATCACACCTTATGAAGAATATTATAGAATCAGAAAAGATGGAGGAAGAGGAGGAAGCAAGTAGCAGTTGAGACAAATGAGGATAGGAGAAGTGTTGTTGTTGTTTTTTTTGTTTTTTTTTTGCTTTGATTTATATGCCGCCCTTCTCCAGAGACTCAGGGCGGCTTACAATGCGTTAAGCAATAGC
>JANHZT010003078.1:113474-133945 GCA_032468215.1 Stegonotus admiraltiensis
CTCCCCTCAGGCAGCCATTAAGTTTGTTTGCCTGTGATTCCTTCCAGCTGACAGAACCAGTCTGTTAGCAGTTAAGTTAAATAGAGCTTGTCCTGTAATAACCTCTGTTTCAGGCTGCTAATTGGTACCAGCACCCAGTTCAGGCCTTGGTCTACCAGCTGTGAACTGGTTAAGAAAGACTCTGTCCATGAACATTTGTTCTAGTTAAACTTTGGTCCAGGCCAAGTACATTACAGTTTTCCTCAACTTGGTGCCCTCTGTTTGTCTTGGAACAACATTTCCCAGAATACTCTAGCCAGCACATCTGGATGGTACTAGTTGAAAAATGCTAAGCTGTGGAGAACTATAGTCTTAGCAGCAGCTCCATACCCAAGTCTCTGACAAACAAAGCATTGCATGACAGGATAGTTTTCATCCAACTATAGCTAAATAAAATTCATGGAGAAGAGGTGTTCCCAATGATGTTTGGTCCCCAAATGTAACCACTAGCTTGCTTTAATAGCTTTTCTGATGATACAGTTCTTCTATTTATTAAGCAATTGCGGTCCAGACATGATGCTTTTTATTCTACATATTAATTTTGGTATTAGACATATTTTGGACTATTTTGAGATTATTTGACTCAAATAGTCCAGAAAAAAATGTCACGTCCATTGTGGTCCCAGGGTGTGGTTTGAAGCCATGTGAAAAGCAAAATCATGCCCAACTTCATTTCCTCTCACCGTGCTGGATGATAGCTCCCCAAAACACCAGCCAGCCTGGTGATTCTGGCTAAGAATTTTGAGCACTGTCATTTCATACCTATGCAGGACAGCACCTTGTAAAAATATAGCCTGGGCAGTGGTGAGCTGCTGCCAGTTCTGGCAAACCAGTTGGACCAGTTCGGGCAAACCGGTAGTTCCGACCATCAGCTGAGCCGCCCACCTGTCCAGGCAGGATCACATCCTATACAATTGCCGGTTTTTTGCTGCTGGTTTTTTGCTCGCATTTTTGGTTCCGGGTGAACTGGTTGTTACAATATGTGATGCCCACCTCTGGGCCTGGGTAATACTTAAAACAAAAAGTAGAGAAATTTATGCTGTTAGGCAGACATCAAGGTCTTTCCTAGGAAGTATCCTACATCTTAATCAACTGTTGTTGTTCTTAGAAGAAAGGTGGCATACATTTCTACGTCTTTCTTAAATATGAAGTGGGAATGCAAACTGCTTTTGGCTGACGTCTGAACAGCACAGGACCTGATGTTCTTATACTTTAAAAATAAAATAGATTTAAAAACTACATGTCAAAGAAGCATCTCTGGTTAGTTTTATTGCTCCCCAGATTTATGGGCTGGAGCTTCTCCCAGCCTCTGCAGGTGTTCCAGCTTGCATAGGGACTGGGTAAAGCTGTAGTGGGAGCAACAGCATGCCCCTAATATTCTCCTATGTAGATCTTCAAGATTAAAAGCCTGCCAGGGGTTTTTAAACATGTTGAAAAATTAGAAGCAGCCTGGTAGCACCTTTTCTATTTAACACATCTCATTAAAAGGTACAAGCTTCCATGAGCCGCAGCTCACATCATCATATGTATACAGTGGCTAGACAGATGCAAGATTTATAATGGGAAGAAATAGAGGGCAGGACAAACAGAACAGAAGCAGTTGCAGGTTACAGGAGAGACAGATTATAAGTACCTTATCAATTATCAATAGCAATGCACTAAAAACATTATGTTTGCAGAGATCTTTCAGAGACCTTGCTCACTTTTATGCATGTGAGTTCAGCATCTCTCACTCCATGGTGCTGTTAAAGATTCATTTTTCTAAAATGGTCACTTTGACATCTGTAATAGAATGTCCTGGCAGGCCAGAATGCTCTGATAATATTACTTTCTCCTTGCTCTGAGTCCTGATGTCAAATTTGTATCCATTAATGCTTTCCACCAATTAATTAATTAATTAATTAATTAATGATTTCCATTAATTCATGTGGATTCAATTACAGCGGCCATGGCTCAATGGTGGAAGATGTGAAGGTTCGTGTTGGGGAGAGATCAGTCTGTCAAAAATCTGTCTATTCATGTTAGTGTTTCTTCACCTCTGCAAGTTTAAGATGTGTGGATTTCAACTCCCAGAATTCTCCAGCCAGCAAATTCTGAGAGTTGAAGTCCGCCCATCTTAAACTTGCTGAAGTTGAGAAACACTGATCTATGTGATCACTGAAATGGAATAAATACTATTTCTACTTCTATCCACTAGCCCCAAGTTTTTTTCAAATATCTGTTCCATTTGAACCAAAAATAGGCAGAAATTTTCATTTGCCAAGATTCTTAGTGTGCTTCAGAGTTACTTTTTGAGATAGAGAGCTCACATTTCTCCCCAAGATTTTGTTTTTCCTTAAGATGTTTACAAATGCTAGTTTGTAACTGTGTTATTTTTAACTGTGCAGCTGAGCCAATCACATGGCAAAGGAATTAAAGTTGTAATTTAAATCACAAAAGAACACCCAGGGAAGGGTACTACTATATTTTGCCCCCAACTCAGGCAATCTATTATTTCTTCATCATTTCTCCTTGGAGCCGTTTAGAAGAAAAAGTTGTGTTTCAAAGCTTAGATTTGGGGGGATTACTTAGAACCACTTAGAAGGGGTTCCTTAGAAGGGGATTACTCTAGAAGAGAAATAGGCAGTGGGGAGATTTTTTACCCTTCATCCCAACATTCAATATATGGACTTCTATATGAAAAGTCTTATCATTAACACAGAATGAAACAATGTGTCATGCATCAGGTGCCAAAAATACAAAGAGCAGTGTGTTGTGCAGCCCCTAAGCTACCCAGTCATTCCAATTTAACAAGAGAAGGCCAAACCATCATTATGTAAAACAATGAGCTTTTCTACATGAAATGGTGAAAGGTACCATTTTGTCTTCTGCTTCAGGCATCAAATTTTGATCCCGTGCTCTATTTGGCACAGACACATTTGAAAATATTGTGTTGACACAAAACCTGCTGCTGTCTGAAATGGATGCCTCCTTTTCCTTAATCGTTGAGCTAGCCTTGCATTCAGCCAATAGTCTTAAAGCTCCAAAATTCTCAACATTGGGCAGTATTTTAATATTAATTGAATTTATGGATAGTTCAAAGCTACACTAGAACCTCTCTGAATCTTTTTCTGCTCCTGCAGTCATAAATCAAAACAGAGTCAAAAAGAAAACATATGGGCAACGGAGTACCAATAAGATAGAAGGAAACCCTAGAAAATACCTTCATATTTTTTCAAGTATTGAATGGCTCAAGATCAATTCTGCAAACTGATACAGTTCCTCATCTGGAATCAGAATGCATTGGGCATCAATCTCATTACCATGCATCTAAAGAAATTGTAGCAATTACTTTCAATTGAAGTTCCCAGCTATTACCAGCTGACAACTGCAAGGGAAACAACTACTTGATCTCAAATGCGAAGAGGCTGATGGAAAACAGATTTAGGCTGCTTTATCTCCAAACTGGTATAAAGCATCAAGGGACTGAGTGGAAATATATAAACAAACATAAATATGACACATTCCTAAAGATTCCGCTGGAGTTATTCTCTGAAAACTCTTTAGCAAAATCATTTCCTCTTCCTTCTTTTGTTAAAATCAGAATGGGTTTCAGTTGTGTTTCGCTGCCCAGCCTTTGGAAGAAATCATTCAATGAGTACAATGTTGCTGAAGGGAATTCACTCAGCTTGCCAAACTATATGTAGAGCATATGATGGGTATATATTCCATACTTGACCTATCCATGTCTCAAATTCATTGTGACATATTGCTAATGGGGTTTCAACAGCACAGAATTTTGTGGCTCATTTGGGTAGAAATCATGCAAAAGACAGCTGGCATAGACATCACCGTGCTCGTTCTTTTCATGGATGGCTTCCACCGAGTTCTTCATAGTAATTTTCAGGTGGCCTTTTTCACTTAGAGAATGTTACAATGCACCAACCACTATCCAAAGAAGCAAGCTATAAAAATGAACTGAAATTGTGCCAGAGCGGAGCTGGGTAAGAAACTCTAGAGCTTTTTCTTTTTCTCCTTTATAATTTCAGATGGAGAAGGTAGATAGAAGGTTTGGTTTTTTTGTAATATACTTGTGGTTGACAAGATTGGAATTGTTTTAAAATATCACTAAAAAGGAAAAAAAGAAAAAGAAAGCAGTGTGACCACAGGATGAGGACAAATATAAAAGGCCTTTCAGGCAGAAAAAAGACGTATTTACACTGGGAGACAGAAAATGTGATGTACATTCATCAGCTCACAAAGAAAAATACCTTTTTTTAACCACCCTGCTGCTGACTTAATGTTCCATTAAGCCTGTCTAAACAAAAAAAAAGGTACATCAACTTATTTTTGAGATGGTTAATATGAGGAATCACGTACAGAAATAAAAATAACAAAAATGTATTAGTAGTAGTAGTAATCTGCAGTTAACTTCAGTCTAGGACTAGTGAAAAACTTAATAATTCAAGTCCTCCAAAAGTTATTATGGTAATGCCTAAAGATGTAGACAGTTTCAAGTATGATGGTCTTCTTTATAAAACTTGGAACTTAGGTCCATTAAATTCAAAATTTCCAAATATCAAGGGAGTTCTTTAGGTATTTCTCTGAGGATTCCAATCACAATGGGTATTTCTTTTTCTATAAGTATTCAACATTGATCTGCAAGTCCTGGTATCTTGTAAGTCTTTCCAATTGCTTTTCCTCAATCCTAATATCACATTGAGCAACATCAATGAACTAAGTTTTCTTCTTTTCAATGACTGATATCACGGATGTTATGAACAAGGTGCCCATCTGTTTGAATTTTAAAGTCCCATAAGATTTTAACCCACTCATTTTCTGAAACGTTCTCAACTTGATGTTCCCAGTAGGTTTTGCAACTCTTGAATCCAAACTTCTGGCAAAGTTTCCAACAAATAATTTTGGCAATTTGGTCATGATGCTGCTTATAAAGGTTGTCCTTGATGTACGACCAAATAGGAATCAAACTTTCAGTTGCTAAGCAATGCAATCATTAAGAGAGTCATCCCGTGACCAGGCCTGATTTTTATGATCATTTTTATCATGATTGTTAAGCAAAACATGTAAGTGAATCACACAATTGTTAAGGGAATCTGTCTTTCCCCATTACTTGGCTTGTTAGTAGCTAGCTGCGGAGACTACAAATCATGATGACCTGACTGCAAGTGTAATAAATGCAAACTGGTTGCCAAGGCCCTGAATTGCAATCATATGATTGCGGAGGTTGTATGAAGGTTGTAACTTTGGTGACTTTGATTTAGAATCCTTCCATTTATTTTGGCCTACAATTTTCAGCATTATTGCTAGCCAGGGTTCATGCCAACTGTGGAAGAAGTGAGTTGTACTCCATTACCACCTGGAGTCCACCAGGTCTGGGAAAGGCTTGTGATGTTTATTAAAAGTAATTACACTTAGTCTGTTTCTGGCAAAAGTGAAAATATTCAACTGGATTGCTTTGTGTTTGTTAGTTTGTGGTTTTAAGCACACTTTTCTTGCCCTGTTATTAATGCATGCATTTATTCATTGGATTAACACCCGGCCTGTTCCTCAGGAGGTAATGGTGTTATAAACAGTCGTACCTTCTCCAGTTTTTCCCTACAGCAATAACTGTGTGATATATGCTGAGCTCAGTTGCTGATCTAAAATCATTCAGGAGCTTGAATGGCATAGAGTGAACACATAGATCCTCTCTACAGCACACTAGTGCCTATCCATTAATACTTTGAAACCAGCCCCTGAGCAGCCCAGGAATTTGAAGACTGTTTGGCTGAGTTCACCCAGCTCACACTACCCCGGCTACCCCGAGGTCCCCAACCCCTACCCACTATGCCTGCATGCAAAGCTCCATTTGCAGAAGTGGCGTGCGCATGCCTGCTGTTGCCACAAATGAAGTTGTGTGTACACCTGCCAGTCACCCAGAACCATCCCCTCTCCCCACTGCCACTCTCTGCAACCATCCCCACTCCCACCGTCCACCCCAGAAACCTTGGGGACCACTGCTTTAATGGATGCTAAGGGTGGATTAGTATTACAGTGATACTGTATCTTTGTTTTGTTTTTGGTTCTTCACATGTTATATACAACCAGCCTGTTTGGCTAGTTTCTCTTCCATACATTGGGCAAATCCAGAGAATGGACAAATTCAGGTACATGTTTTAAGTATATTGTGCAAACACTCAAAGTGCAGAGATTTTGTTTTATGATTGTTTTATAGTTATTGGTTTCATTGTTGTTGTGAACTGCCCAGAGTTGCTTAAGAAAGGCATATAAATCTTTTAAATAAATAAATAAACACGCCCTGTTTGACATGAGAACAGCTGAGCCAGTAGTTGGCAGGGAGGTTTCACTATCCTTTCTTTCGGCTGCCTGATCTCAGATAAGGGACTATCATTAAGTGTTCACCTGCAGCCACCACTGTGACATCCAAAGTAGAGATAGCAGAGGGAAGCCAAATAGATTTGCCAGTATTTAAGCAAGTTTGACTCCCTGAAATGAAGTGTCTTCCATTTGGCCTTCTTCGCATTCCTTCTTTCCTAAAGCAGTATAACTTTTGCTTAGTGAACCTTTTTCATTTTCTGTGCAGCCATGGACATACTCATGTCTGAAGCAAATAATGCATATACACAACTTTGGAAATAAGTTTGGGGTGGGTGGATTAGATTGGAAAGAGAACTGGCATTCCTTTAAGTATCTGCTGCCTAAAGCAATGGCTTATTGTTTCATAATAAAACAGGCCTGGTTACATGCCTGCTGATTATGGCACTAAAAGAGGCAAGTGTTCATTCTTTTGATTGGATTCATAATACATACACACAGCCTGAACCAATTAGTTATGACATTTCTATGAGCATTCTAATAGCTAAAGCTTTCTTCAATGCATTAGCTAATTTACATTTATTTGTTTGATTTCTGAACCATTTGGGTATTATTAGCATTATGGTTGGTCACATAAGCAGCCAGATGTTTACCCTAGATCTGGCATTTTTATCCACCTTTTAAGTCCCTCCCAAGGACCTGGGATAGGTAGATGTTGTTTGATGGTGTTCAAGGTATTGTTGCAGGTTGTACGTTGTTCCTAGTAAAGCTGCCTTTTGATGGTGAGTGTGTCAATGCTGACTGTGTTCAAGTATCATTACTATTATTTCCTGGAATACTGATGGATTGCAGAAAGGCAAAGCAAGAGATGTCCCAAATTCTGAGCCACCCAAATTCTGCAAGTACAATGCTGGATTCTTCATTGAACGAGCCTCAAAGCAACTTTGCTTAAAAGGGGTGTGAGATCCAACACCAGAAAAAATACAGTGTTTTTCTGGATACATGACATCCTGTATGCTTGCTTTCTGAGGGGAGGGGGGGCATATCAATTTGTATAAGGAACACTTCCAGCTGATTGGTGCAGATCAAGTTGACGATGGCTTGGGTACATGAATCCATTATGTGACCTGAAACCAAAGGAAAGGCTATCTCAAATAGTTTTAATTTCTCTGCTAACTGTGTGGCATGTCACGATTGTCATAATTGCGTGGCATGTCACATGATTGTCATCTGGCTGCAGTGTTATCAAACATCAAAAGCAGCCGTGTGTGAGTGGTTGTGAGTCACATGCTCCCAACTACATTCCTCAGCAGCACCTTGCAAGAAGTCAAAGGATAAGAAGCCCTTGGCTCTTATCCCAGCAAGGTATTTTGGAAAAAACAACTCTAGGGCCCCTCATTTTGTCCTTGAAAGTTACCAAAATCCTTCAGACCATTAGCTTTCATGTTCTTCTTCAGGCCTCCCTCCTTTTCCTGCCTGTTAATCATACTGGTTAAATATCAGAATAGTTACACATTTCGTGGGCAGAAGTCTTTTCTTATTTTTTTATTTGTGTGCTTCAAAAATCTTGAATTTAGAATTTGCAGGGATGAAATGTGTTGACTGGCTAACAGAGTACGTAAGAGCAGCATACTGTATACAACAATAGTATACACTGGTTGATCAATCCAGTGTCAAAAAAGGGATCCAGATAAATTTGCAGTTTGGGAAGCTCGACTCAAACATAGAGCCCATTCATGTTTGAAAATCTGGAATAGGAAAAATGAATGGCAACTTTCCTCTCTGAAGTTTGGGGAGAGAGAGATTTTTTTTTCTAATGATCTGTAGGATCTTAACATGGCCTTTAACTGATCTTTAACCTATCCGCATGAAGAAAAATCTTTATGTGGATACTTTTGCATGCAGCATTTTGCCATGCCATTATGGATTTGACTAAGCCCGTCAGAATCATGTCAGTAGGCTGCATATATCCATTACTTTGAAAACACCATTGTAGGCTGATGAATTCATATGCCTAAGCGCCTTATCCAGCTATGTACAGAATATAGCATTAGAAGACATGCCTGAGTTTGCATATAAGCATCAACTTAAGGCTTGTCATGCTTAGTCCACTTAGCTCTGCATTTTGCCTATCAAAGGCCCACAGAAGTTTCCAGTTCTCAAGCTGTGCAGAAAGGTAATCTCCAGCTCATTTTGTTAGCCATGATAATCAGATATACGTGCCTATAAAATTTCTGTTTTACTAATGTCACTGTTTGTGTCCACACTGCAGTTCTCTTTTATATATTTACTAAATCCTTTTACAAACTGATTCAGTTTATACAAGATAACATTTCCAGACATTTAAGCCTTTCTTTGTAAAAGAAAGATGATTCATCTCCTGGATCTGGTATTTTTTTATGTCTATGCATGTGATCGTTCTCTTTTTTTCTCACTCTCTCTCTTTTCAAAGGTTGAAGGTGGAGTGTTACTCTTATATCGTATAAGATTAATTCTCTAATTATTTTGATTGATTGATTTTGCTGTCCAGAAATCAAGGCTCTTTCTTCTTAAGTTCAAGGTGCTGGGGGGAAAAACTGTGAGGACTGCAGACAGCCTTAATTTTCTGTGATGTATACAATAACTTGATCTAGCCTGATTGGGGATTACCATTTCATTCTGTCTGACTGAGGACTGTTAGTTGCCAGCCAACCAGCTTTGTCTCCTCAAGGCATTTTTTTTTCAGTTGCACTCCCACCTCTTCTAAACTGAGCAATCTGGTACACCATCACACCAAAGTTAGGAAAAATATTTTTTCCTGAGTTCACAACACATTGATGGCTCTTTCATTAACCAAACTGTGATTCTAAGTGCAAACAGATGCAAATACGAACTTGACCCTGCTGACTTTTCAGTTCAGTTCTGACTTTCTTTTTCTCCATTCAGACTCGGTTTCATTCAAAGCTGATACTGCCTAACAAACCGTCTTCCGTAAGAGAGAGGGTGAGGGAAGTAATCTAGTATAGGAACATGCAAAACATATCAGGATTACAAGACAAAGTCTCATGTGAACTAGTGAAGTAAGGGATCCAAACTGTGTATATAGAAGTTGATTACTTTTCGGTTTGTTGCTCAGAACACAAACTTCAAATCTTAAGCTCTCTAGTGCTTCCCTGATAAAACAATATCATGGAAGTTATTATTTGGCATGCAGTGAATGGATACTGATTTGTCTTCTTCCAGGCATTTATAGGAAGCTGCAGATTCTCATATAATGTTCTTAATATACACCAACCAAAAGTAGAAATTTCTGCACCCTCATTAGATTAGAACAATTAATAGCCATGTCAGTTGAAGACCACCTGATTGGAGAGTTGTACCAGATTCTCCAGTCTGATGCATTTCAATATTATCAGTCACCCCATTTTTTCCTGGACCTCCTTATCCCTCCCCTCCTAATTCCTTGATCTCAATCCAGTATCTGAAGCTAAGCAGTTCCTTACATAGATATTTATCTCCCTGCTTATTAATTTGTAGTATTCACTTTGATGATACCACCCCTCTTATGTCTTCCATAACTCTTGCCAAAAGCCACTTCCTTGTGATTCCTCGGATACCTCTCCTATTGTAAATTAGGCATTAACAGCAAAATAAAAGGGCCTTGGTCTACATGAAATGCATTGTCCATGTAGGGATAGTTCTCAACTTTCGATCACAATTGAGCCCAAAATTTATGTTGCTCAGTGAGATATTTATAAAATGAGTTTTGTCCCATTTTATGACCCTTCTTGACACTTTTGTTAAGTGAATCACTGCAGTTGTTAAATTAGTAAAACGGTTGTTAAGTGAATCTGATTTCCCCATTGACTTTGCTTGTCAGAAGGTTGCAAAAGGTGATCACATGACTCCGGGATGCTGCAACCGTCATAAATGTGAGTCAGTTGCCAAGCATCCAAATGTAAATCTCATGAGCACGGGGATGCTGCAACGGTAATAAGTGTGAAAAATGTTCATAAGTTGCTTTTTTTACTGCCATTGTAACTTTGAACAGTCACTAAATGAACTGTTCTATGACAAGGATTACCTGTACATTGCCAACATAGAAAACGTGACTTTATACATCTCTAACACACAAAGAGAAGAGGATTAACCTGTGCCTGCTATCAAAAGGCTCATTAGAGATGTGGGGAAAAAAGCCCATCGTGGATTACTTTTTCAACCAGAATGCCGCCTTCTGCCAAGCAGAAGATATCACAGCATAAGTAGGAATGTCGTTCAGGCAGCTAGTGCTTGTCTCTAAAAGCTTTTCTTTGGGAAGCCCATACAAAGAAGCAAATTTTCACAAAGAAAACGATGTACACTTTGGGAATATTTATGTGAAACTATTGCAAGGTGCTTGTCTTTAAATTAAATAATAATCTTAAGAAAATTGATGGGAAGGATTTGAATGCTTTAAGGCTTTAAGCTGATACTGCTTTAGCCTGAAGTGCACATTCTTAATGCTCATGTGACGATGGGCCTCTTTAAAGCCTTGACATTTCTTTCTCTTTAAATTGGTCCTAGGGAGATCCTCCTTTAAACAGTGGGCTGCATTATGCTTGGTCACACAGTCAGATGGATCTTTAGACTGAATCTGGCATTTTTATACACCTTTCCAGTCCTTTCCAAGGACCTGGGATATTCGGATGTTGTTGTTTGATAGTGTTAAAAAGCATTATCGCAGAATGTAAGCTGTTCCAAATAAAACTGCTTTTGCAATTGACTGATAGTAAATTTGTCATTGCTGAGGGTGTACAAGTGATGCTCCAGATGTTTTGGGATTGCACCTAAGGTACCTGTACTCTGAGACGTATATAGAATAAAAGAAAACAATAGCATCATAAACAAACAAACAACAATTTATATCATCACCATGGGTGAGGTTGGCAGTACTGTGGTCTTATGCTGGGGCCTTGTCAGTCTCCCCAGTTAGGCCACAGGAAATACACTGGATGACCTAATTATTCTTAATTGTTAGGCTACATTAACAGAATCTTGTAACTCTGAAAGTACAAATCTCTCACTGTCAACTTTACATTCTGAGAAGTTGGAGGGGGGGTTGTTCCTTCTTATCTGACCATTTCCTAGGTCAGCAGCCCCCAACTATTTGGGCACCAGGGATCAGTTCTGTGGAGAAAGGTGTTTCTGCAGACCAGAGGGGGCATGGTTTCTCATGTTGTCTGCATCCCTTGAATGGGGCTTGGCTTGTTTATGTGCCTGGCTTCTGGCATACCACTGACAAAAGCCAGTCCATGGACCAGGGGTTGGGGACCCCTGCCCTAGGTAACATCTCTCCCCACCCCCATATCCAACATCATTCCCACATGCAGTTACAAGCTTAGAGGCTGTTACAATCCAAATAAAATGAGACAGATTGAAGATGGACCTAAGTAAAACAGAACTTTTGTTTGTTCACTGAACATCCTGCTCATCTTCAATGTTATCTCTCAGGTAGGAGGCACTATTCTTTGTGATTCATGTCCATTACTTGCAGGTCTCCTAAATTCATAGATACTGCTTGATGAGCAAGTAGAGGCTATAGTCATATGACCTATTTCCCAGATCTGGCTGGGGAAATTATGGCTCTACTTGGAGCATGAGGACTTTGCAACATTAATTCACACCCTCATCATCTTTTATTTTGACCAGTGCAATATATCCTACATGGGGCTATCACTGAAGACCACTGGGAAACTGTAATGGTTCAAATTCTTCTGGCCTTCTGGAATTTACTGTAAATCAGGCTGATTTCTCAGGTATAGGATCAGGAAATGAATGAAACCCAGATGGTTGACATTGTTTAGTGGTTTTTGTATTTGCAGCAGCTTTGGGATGGGGTGGGTTAACAATGTATGTTTTATTGACTTTTCTAATTTTATTTTAGAATGTTGTTTACACCCAGTTACTTTGCCAAGAGGGGTGGCTATATAAATCTAAATAAATAAGAACTATAAATAAAATGGAAGACCTGCTTGCTGACAGGTGTTAACTGCTACAAGCATATTATATTTGTACCTGCCTTGGCTGCCAATAGGCTTCTGGGGGCAATTCAAAGTACAAAGCTGAATATACTGATAGTTTGATAACATGGTATCTTTAGGCCTATCTTATCGAGTCAGAACCAATCCTTCCTGGTATATTCATCAGTGGAACATTAAAAACATTCACATTTTGATGAGTAAGAGACCGCAGAAGCCAGGAAACTGTGCTTTTCTGTCATAGCTCAGCTCCGTGTAATATCAGATTATTCCCATTCCAGAAAGTGGTAGTCTGAACTTTTTCAGATTAGCTTGTACATGGCTGTGAAATCGCTGCAAAGGTGTTACAGAAGGAGTGTTTGCAAAGTTATTAACATTATAAGTTTAACTAATGTACTAGAGATACTGGGGCAGTTTACTACACATACTGTAGATAGTTTACTACTTTATGTTTTAAGCAGTAACATGAATGTTTGCATTTTACGTTATGCTTTGGATATTTTAACTATTATTCTGTAAACTGTCACAAATCTATTTCGATTTGGTAGCATACAAATCAGGGGTGAAATCTACTTACTTTCCCTGCTGGTTTAGAAGTGCATGCATCACGTGCGCGTGTGGATCCTCTGCGCATGCGCAAACCTTTCTGCACATGCGCAAACCTTTCTGTGCATGCACAAACCTTTCTGTGCATGTGCAGAGGGTAAAAAAAAGGTTATTTCCTGGTTAAAACCAGGAAGTAATGATGACCGAGCAGGTGGGTGGAGCTTTGCGCTGCCATCGCTATTGGTTCTCCGAACCACCTGCTGCCATCACTACTGGTTCAGCCGAACTGGTCGGAACCGGTAGCATTTCACCCCTGATACAAATCAACAGCTACATAGGACACATTACATACATATTGAATGAATATTAAAAAATACCCTGTTTTTTCATAATAACAATCTCTACGTTATATCAAACAATGCTATTTTCAGCATTCACAATATTATTTATGGTTGGATAGAATAAATGTTGGGGTTTTAAGCTAAAAGAGCATGCTAGCTATCAAAATATCTTTATCCCCTAATCTAAAACTTACTTTAAGAAGCTTCTTCTGGAATTTCCTTTATTTCTAAATTAAAGTGTTATAATTAGCCTTATTAGATCAGGCAGTTTCCAAACTTGGCTCCACAATTCAAATACGTTTTTAAAAACACCTTTTCAACTGTTTTTCCAACAGTTGATTAAAACTGTGTTTTCTAAATTAGTACAGTGTGCTTTAGACATGATGCAAATGGTTCCTGATATTTTAACAAATTGTTATCACTGAGTTGGATGATAAGTTGGTAAACCTTGATGATAACCCCAAACTGAGTAGGAAAATTAAAAGTGACTGAAAAAAAGATAATGCAGTTTACTAAGGACAAGGGGCAGAATAAAACTCACTTAGGAAAGTGCAGAGTACAAGATGAGGAGTGCCAGACTTGCTTGTAGTATCAATGAAAAGGATTTAAAACTGTAGTAAATCATAACTTGATTATGACTTACAGTGTGATATGGCTGCCAAAACTACAACATGTAATTTTTGGCTGCATAAATATAAATACTGTATAGTTCCCCAATTACTGATCCACTCTATTCTGCATTAGTCAGACCTCATTTTGAGTGCTGGGCATCATCGTTTAAAAAGGATTAATAAAACCTGGAACAAGTACAAAACAGAGCAATTAAGAATGTCAAATTTGAAAACCAAAACAAGGAACGATGGAGGGAACTGAGCTTTTAGGAAAGACATCTTTGCAGTGAAATGACCTCCCATTTCAAGACCCTGAGATTGTGCAAAAGAAGGCTGTGATCTATTCCCTATCATCCCAGAGTGCAGGATATAAAGTCCTGTCCATTAATTATGGAAAGGCAAGTTTTGAGATGAAGAATAAATTTTGTAACAGTAAGAGGAATTCAGCAGTGGAAGCAACTATCTAAAAAAAATGATGGACTCCCTTGTTGGAAGTGCTCAAGAGCTTGACATCCATGTCTTCTGGGATGCTTTAATTTGGATTGCTGCAGTGAACAAAGGTTTGGCCATGGTGGCCTCAGTGGACCCTCCCAACTGGATTTTGATGAACTTGACTTTTTTTTTAACCAGCAGTTTTGCATATGCAACCAGAATATCCCATGAAACATTGGTAGAAGAGCAAAATACTGTAAAGGACTTGAGATAGCCGAAAACTACGCAGCTTCATCTTCTCTGATTGAAGAGCTAATGAGATAAATAATCAGATTATTCATAATATCTGCTTATATATTTCAGTATTTCATAATTAGGGGTTTATTAGCCATACTCTTGCCAATTTGGTATAAAGGGATAGTTGGATTCAGTTTTAACATAAAGAAAGGGATTCTGGATGGGAAAGCGCCACAGTCACTAACACAGTCAAAAAGCTATCTCATCTTTCCTTCCTTAACTATTTGTTTATAAGAACAATTATCAGAAGTGATAGAAGACTATAGGAGGCATGCAAATGGAAGACAACATGATTTTTGCAACTTGCAAAATTATGTGAATGAAACAAACTGACTGACTGATACACATCTCAGCAGGAAATGTGGATCATGTGAGAAAAGAAACCCCCTCCCCCAAATTATCTCCACACTCTACACCACTTTTCAAAAGTGCCCAGCTGGGCTGGGAGAGTAATCTTGGAGCAATGGTATCTGTTTAATTTCTACTTAGTATCTGTTCTGATTAGTGTTAAAAGCTGATGTCCGCTCTTATAGAGCTGCTGTTCCATAAACATCCATGGGTCTGGACTGACTTTTAAAATACTTCAGGAATGGCAGCTTAAATGGAACAGGCTAATATTTAGATCGAGACAAATCAGATTTTCCATAGAATTCCACTGCAATGGATTTGGGGGGGAAAATTCTTCCTCTGGGCTTCCTTTGGGCTGACATGCTATTAAAATTGCCTCTTTATGCCTCCTGTGAACTTCTACAAGAATGGGGGACAGGACTAATTTAGCAGATGTTTCCATTAAGTTCAGCTCAATCTGTTCCCAAACCCTACAACTGTGCCAGAAGTGGGTTTCAGCAGGTTCTGACCAGTTCTGGAGAACCGGTAATGGAAATTTTGAGTAGTTCGGAGAACTGGCGAATACCACCTCTGATTGGCCCCTCCCCCATTTATTTTCTGCCTCCCAAGTCCCAGCTGATCAGGAGGAAATGGAGATTTTACAGTATCCTTCCCCTGCCACGCCCACCAAGCCATGCCACACCCACCAAGCCATACCCACAGAAGTGGTAGTAAAAAATTTTGAATCCCACCACTGAACTGCGCACATGTGGTTGCCCAATTGTGAGCTGCTTTACAGCCACTGAATACCTGCGTAACTTTGTTTTTGCTGCTCTCTCAGGATGGCTAACGCCAAGAACATGCCGTACCTCACCCTATTTCCCTAATATCACTGTTTGAATTAAAAGGACATTGGATGCATTCAGGGACAAAACTGCGGACACCAGGACGTGAAGATTCCTCCTCGGAGCTCTGAGCCAACTATAAATAACCCACAGGATAAATAGACACCTGACAATTACAGACTGCAACTCCCTGGCTTTAGCATACGGGACAATACCTGTTAATAGGCCATTTTTATCTGCCTATTTATTTGTTTTCAGGCGCAAAGTGTTTACAGAGATAAACCTCAAGATGACCGATCTGCTGCTTTAGGTGAAACAGTTGCCCCTTAATAATTACTTGCAAGTATTCTGCAAAACCACCACGCTGTATTTAATGGTCTTTCACACATTCCATTGGCACCCATTAAGACAGAGCTCCAGAGCAATGATAAACTAAGCCCCATTTAGGAAACATCCATGACATCAGCATACTGTATTATTTTAGCCAACGTTCATAAAATGCATCCAGAGATGGCATACTCAGAAACACCCCTACAAAAGATCTTAAATTTGGGGGGGGGATTTTATTTACCCAGCAGTCAACGGCCTGTATTTCTTGAGTACAATTGTGCAGCAAATGGAATGAAGCAAATGTTTTGCCTCTCATAATCACAACTGAAAACATGCATAAAAGTATCAGACACAATTTCTTAACAGGAAACACCCGGATTTGCAAGAAAATGGAGCGTGTGTTTTTCCTATTTTCCTTCACCATGGACAAAATTGTACAGTTAAAGAAATAATTGCAGCCTTGTCTCAACCTGGCCGAAGACAGAGATATCACAACCCTGAAAAATGCAGCCTAGAAAGGAGCTAATGTAGAAACATTAAAATATAACAAAGAATTCCTGGTGTATTTTGAGAAAGTTGCCAGGAAAGTTATTCTGCAGTTAAATAAACACAAAAATCCAGATCAGGTCCTTCTCACGTACATTCTGGAGGCACGATAATGTATTTCTTCCCTGCATATGTTTTGCTCGGATAATGAGATTTTTCTGGAATGCAGAAAGACCAAGGCAAAGCCCTTACATGTTGGACTTTGTGTGTATTGACTATATTCAAACACTACATTCCTACAGGAGCATCTAAGACAGAGATGGAGAACTATTTATGGCCCCTTTATGACATGTGGACTTCAACTCCCATGATGCCCCAGGAATTCTGGGAGTTGAAGTTCACAGGTCATAAAAAGGCCATAGTTCCCCACCCTGACTTCAGACATGAAACCAAAGTTGGCACTTACCTTACCTTACTTACCTTTCCCTACCGGATCCCAAATGTGAGTGCATGCATGCACGCACCTCCTCCACACATGCACAGAGCCTTCTGCACATGCAGAGAGGGTCAAAAACGGGACGTGATGATGTCTGGGTGGGTGGGTGGAGCCTCCCGCCGCCAGCACTACCGGATCGTGCGATCCAGCTAGATCCGGCTGAATTTCACCACTGTACCCTGATCATCTGAGAAATTAAGCCCAACCGTCTCTTGAGGAAATGACCAACACAACACAGATTCAAGCTTAATCTTCTGTGAGCACCTGCATAAAATGTTTCTCAGAATAAAGCTCATTTATATTATTACAGTGGTGTAAGTATTCTATCCAGGTCTATGTATCACACAGATCTGCCCCTTGTAAAGTTTTGCTGGCATTTTTTTCCTAAACCTACCAGCATCATTTTACAGATAGTCCTCAACTTGAAACCGTGACTGAGCCCAAAATTTACGTTGCTAAGTGAAGCATTTGTTAAGTGAATTTTGCCCCATTTTACGGCTTTCCTTGTCACTGTTGTTAGGTAAATCATTGCAATTGTTGAGTTAGCAACATAGTTGTTAAGTGAACCTGGCTACCTCATTGACTTCGCTTGTCAGGTTCGCAAAAGCTGATCACATGACCTCAGGATGTTAATAAATATGAACCAGTTGCCAAGCACCTGAATTTTGATCATGTGACCATGGAAATTGTGCAATGGTTATAAGTATGAAAAGCAGTCATAAGTCACTTTTTTCAGTGACGTTGTAACTTTGAACGGTCACTAAATGAATTGTTGTAAGTCGAGGACTACCTGTACTTTCTTTCTTGCCATCTAACTCAGTCCATATTCCCTGAACTGTATTAAAGTAGTTTCCCCCAATGTGATGTCTACCACTTCTGTTGATAACACTCGTACTCTGAATACCTTTGGACAAAGCACCCTTGACTCTTTTCATCTGTTGGACCTTCGCTACTCTAGATCCTTTTCTGTTTCTTTTCTTTCTCCCCCACTCCTATTTTTTTCATTTCTATCAATCCCTTTACTTTCATCGCATTGAAGCAAACATTTCATGGCCATCTCTTTTATCTCCCTCAATGAGCGCTTAATCAGGAAAAAATGCTTTCATGTTGCTAAATCAGGGCCAATGGGCAAAGCCAGGCTGACAAGAGACATTTCCCTCTGTTATTAGACTGGCCTAAATAGTATTAATTACACAGATCACCCTTTGATTGTTGGAATGTGGAAAGCTAATGGCAAGCTGGAAAGAATTGCAGTTCTTCCCCCTTTCCCATCATATTCTACTTCTGTTCTTCCAACAAAGGTTCTGGCCTGTTTCTCTTACACCAGGTTCCACTAAAACTTTCACAACCCCTCTTATTTCTTAGCCCAAAATATATTTTACAGTAGGTATTATTCTGACCTAGTTTTTACTGAGATAATAAATGTGTGCTTGGGCTGACTCCAGATAAAAACAAAAGTCAAAATAAATCTTTGCATGCAGAAAACTAGGTGTCAAGGAGAAGGTCAGTAGCCTTGCTCTTTCCCTCCCTTGCTTTGTTTCACTATATGAAAATTGTCGTCTGCCCCACTTTCTTTTTCTTGATGATGGAGAAACAGGAAAATAATGCTCCATGATGCAGTCTAATCAAGGGACAGGTTTGTTTATCACTCCAGTGAGATCAAAGTCATCATCTCACATGAAATGAACATCTGTATCATTGAGATACTGCATTTTTTCAACTCTAAGGTTCATTTCCTGTCACATCCTATCAGGGTAATTTTTCCCTCTTTGTTAAAAACACTAAAGAGGCACACCATCTCAAAAACCATCAGCACCAGAATCAACAGAATGGTGTATTAAAATCAAGTATCTTAAAATTTGATGTACAATTTTATGTTTCACAATTGAAAAAATGACAATATGCTATTCAATTCACATGCCAACTACAGGAGTGCTGCATCTTTTTCATGTTTTGTACACTACTGCAAATTAGGTGTAGGTTTGATATTGCACTATTTAAAAGACTGACCATTGTGTAGACAAAAGTTGTTTTACACTGAACACAAATGTCGTTCATCTTCTTCTCTCTTTCTAACTTACTGCCAGAGAGAAAGAATTGTAAAACTCTAGAAATGGAAAGTTTGAATACTGTTCTGTGATTTTTTTGCCCCAGTTTTGTTTTGTTTTATTCTAGTTATTTAAAAGTATATATCTTCTTTTTTTTCTTGGCAGCAAAGTCAGATGTGAGATCATCAAATGACATTGCTCTCGGAAGAGTTCATTCTACAGAGGAAAAAAAGATAACGATGGTCTTAGCTGCAGCACTGTTAACCATAATTTATTTTTAATTGGGGACAACTTGAAGAAAGCTCTTTCTCCCTCACACACTGAAATGTGCAGTTAAATGAAGGCAAAAGGCTACATCAATAATTTAGAAAATAATTCAAAACAGTTTCTTCTTGTAATTTATTTTCAAAGTATTATGTGTGGTCTTAGAACTACCCTATCCATTTGCATTCTCTAAGAAGAAAATAATAAAAAAAAGAAATTGTATTGTCTTCACAGTTGCCATGTAAACAGAAGAGCAGTTCTTTACATTTGGTTTGAAGTTTGTCTAATGTTTCCACATGAACTTGTCACTGTTCTTGTTAGGCCTTTTTCATCCGGGAAAACTGATTTGTATTACCATGTTGTTGTTTTCTTTTCAATATATATGTCCACAACAGGATTCATTTTCTTAATGGCTTTCTCATTTTTTTTTCAATGTTGCTAGACATGCCACCAAAAAAAGTGATAAGGGAAGAAAGCAGTTCCTTTCCTAACACAATTGACTCAGCCTTCCATCCTTTCAAAGATAGGTAGTCCCATCTGGATTACTGCAATGCTCTCTACATGGGGCTCCCCTTGAAGAGCACCTGGAGGCTCCAACTGGTCCAGAATGCGGCCACGCAGGTGATTGTGGGAGCAACATGGTGCTCCCATGTAACACCTATCCTGCGCAAGCTGCACTGGCTTCCAGTGGTCTTCCGGGTGCGATTCAAGGTGCTGGTGAACATCTTCAGAGCACTCCATGACTTAGGACCTGGATATCTCTGAGACCGCCTTCTGCTGCCAACAACCTCCCATCGGCCAGTACGCTCCCACAGAGAGGGTCTCCTCTGGGTGCCATCAGTCAGGCAATGCTGACTGGCGACCCCCAGGGGGAGAGCCTTCTCTGTGGGGGCCCCTTCCCTCTGGAACAAATTACCCCCGGAAATTCGTAGGATCCTGGACCTACGCAGCTTTCGCCATGCCCTCAAAACTCACCTATTCCAACAAGCCGGGCTGGCATGACTCTTTTTTAGTCTTTTAGTCTGGTTTAAAATTGGTTTTTTAATTAGTTATGGGCCAAACTGTTTAATTTTGTTTTTAATTGTTTTTAAATTTTCT
>JANHZT010003079.1:45302-59839 GCA_032468215.1 Stegonotus admiraltiensis
ATTTGATCTGGCTGTTCACCACCCTGAGTCCTTCGGGAGAAGGGCGGTATATAAATATAATTAAATAAATAAATAAACTGACTGTTGAAAGCAGTCATCCATTTTGTACCGAAGCAATTTCTTAAAGCATGGTTAGTTTTGGAGATGCCACAGCTTATATGAAATATCTAGGCAGCCGTTCCAGACTTCATAGTGTAAATATGTTCAAAATAATTTTTCTTCGGTTCTTTCCTCAAATTTATTTTTCTGAAGAAAGAACCAATAGAAGGGAGAGCTGGCAATAATGTCTTCATTTTAAGCATAATTTAGGTGCTCCTAATAAAAGAACTTTGTAAACATTGGGATGCATATGGAAACCATACATTTTAGAATTCACTAGGAAGACAGGAAATCTCAAAGAAATAAATGTACTACTGTGATATGCCAAAACATTATTCTGCATTTTAATCCCTTCCCCATCAATTTAATAGAAAATTAGATTAAGATTAAGGTATATTTAAGGAAACCACATTCTACCTAGGAAAAATTCATAGAAAATTTCATAGAAAATTTCTCCTAGATTAAATTTACCTTAATCTTAGAGCAGAAAAAGAGTGACTGTTTGATTTTTAATTGGATAGTCATTACTCAATTAATCTGCAGTCAAACTGGTTAAATTAAATCTGAAAGGAAAACAAAACATGCAAACCTCTTCTTTAAAGTTGCTTTCAAAAGGTAAGGAGACCAGAGACTGGTAGAAAAAAGTTTTAAAAAAAATAAAAGAAAAAGTGTACTATATTGTGATAAAATGTAACTAGATTGCTGAAAGCAATTCCATTAAAAAACAATTCTAAAGCATGCTGAGAATGAGGCAGCATCTTTGGCAGAAGAAGAAAATACTGGATAGTTTGTTGTTTAAGGGAAATTTTTTTAATAAAGGCTATCCTATGAAGTGGCACAGAACATCCCATGGGGATCTTTTGGTCTCAGTTTGAAATTTCTGCGAATTTAAATGAATTAATGAATTAATGAAATGAATTAATTTCAACTTCACTCACACTGGTGCTCAATGTAGTAGCTTGCTTTCAGATCTAGGCTGGGATTCTGATTTTAAATTCCTCTGCTTCTTGCTCAATGGAGAAAGCAAGCAATAATTATGCAACTGAAATCAGGTTCCAGAGAACGAACCAAGTATCACTTAGAACGTAGAAGCTTGAGATTTTAATGCAGCAGAATGGCTATATCTTGGTTTTAATTGGATTTCCAGCACTATCGCTTCCCCCGCCCCCCATGAGGAAAATGAATCTTTTATAATAATGTTTACATGCTATTTCTTAAGGCTGCGTGATAATTGGTTGGGGTTTATCAGAAGCCTTTTACATTTCCAATCCTCACTGTTCAGCATAAACTTATACTCACACATGCACACACATGCACAATCCAATACAAGAGATTACATGGATTTTATTTTTAAAAAAAAAATAATGACAGCACATTTTTATAATTTAGAATTATGAAAAGGGGATTTGGCAATAGGGGATTTTGAATCATTGATGATAGATGAATATTGCCTTCTGGTTTATAGGCAGCATAACTTAAGTACCAGCTGCCTCAGAAAGGAGACTATTATCCTCCAGTCCCACTTCTGAACATACATTCTTCATCCAGCTAAACTCCTCTTATGCCTGCCTCTTATTATGTAATGCTTACAGTGCAAATAAAACCATAAACTGAAGTATACTGTAATAGATATAACAACTGAAAAAGGCAAAAAGCACAGAGTTCAGAAAAAGGCTACTGAATTGCTACAAACACGGATATGTTAAACTTTTGAGCTTTTTGCAATTGGCAATTCTGAGTTAAGTTACAAAGCTGCCTATAAATGCCTATAAATGAACCACAAGTCAAAGGACAATGTTTTAAAGTCCATTCAAAGAAAGGTTGGAATATAAGCTTTTTTAAAAAACTTGATTTGGTAGATATTTGAGTTCTTTTTGCTTACTATCTGCACAATCAAGAGATGATTCGTTAGAAATAACCAGATTGATGACTACTATTGGACTACTTTTGTGCTGCCTGACATACCTTAAGGTTAGGGTTAGGCTTAATCAAAACCAATGTGGTGTAGGGACTTAAGAATTGGATTTGTCTAGAGAAACAGATTTTATATCCCTGCTTACCTATAGAACTTGCCTCTGCGTATCCATGAGGGAAAAGGAGGGAGGAAAAGAGGGGAAAGAATATATGAGACATATTAAATTACTGTTCTGAGTTCCTTGAGGCTGGAAAAGCGAATGCATTAAATAATATGTGCAGAGCTGTTCTTTAACTCTTGTACTTTACCAGGAAGTGATTTTGACTGGAGCGTATTTCCTCATAAGCTATACTCAAATCCTTTCCAGGAGAAACAAGAAAAACAAGAACAGACTCTGTTGACATCCTGGCTTTATGAGTAGGCACATGAAATCAGTTGAGAATAGCTATATATTTCAATGGCTGGAACTGTGTATAAACCCTCAGATGAGTAGTACCAATTATTCATTTGAGGGAAAATATTGTACCCTGCTCCTCATCAAATAATGCCCATCACAACTTCAAGTACTACACCACTTCTCTCCCTTTGACAGTTCCATGATTTTGTAAAACTCTACCATGGGATAGAATTGCTGATGGCTAAAGAGATGCTTTCCCACCCAAGATACACAACTTCTCTTAACATTCCTCTGAGCATAGATAACTTAAGGATCTGTTATTAGGCCTGGCTGTGTAGGCAAGAGGAGTAAAAAACAGGAGTTATTGGCACAGTGGGTGAGTCCTGATTCTCCCATTGCCAAGAGTCCTGAAAGCCCTGAAAATCAGTGGCCAAAGACCAGAGGGCCTAATAGGAGCCAGGAGCCCCAAAGAATACTTAGATATGTATAGCTATAGATAGCTTGTATGGCCTACTTTGTGCCAGAAATGCTTGAAAAAACCACTTTAGAACTGGAACAGAAGAAGACAAGTTCATGCTGCCTTCATGATGGATCAGGGTGATCTGAAGATGACATCATCCATTTATGTCTTCAAATGGCAATTGCCAATGTGTCTTCCTAACCCAATTAATATTAGGGTAAGTGTATTGCAGTGCTTCAGTACAGCCAGGTAAGGATTCCCTGGAGTCTCAGTTGCTTATAAAAATGTTCTTTTGGCTATCTTGACTCTTGATTCATTTTTTCCATAACACTGAGAATACCTAAGAGATGTTTTGTGTGGGAATTTCCATTTTAATTTTAAAATGTACACTTTCTCTGGGGAGATATTGTAGGGCTATTGCTGAAAATAAAATGTTATTCCATGCTTTATGAAACGGGCTTTAAGTACATTTTCCTACTGTGTATTATGTTACATTGCTTTAACAACATTTCTGAATACTGCAGTCAATATTGCTACAAACTACATTTTTACATGTGTGTATTGCCTTAAATTTCAGTTTATACTCTACTAATAAAAGCTATTTGCTGGTGCTTCAGCATCAGTATTGCTGTAATGCCAATTTCTGAAGTATTACACTATGATATCAAGTGTTCTTCTGGATTGCAGTACTTAAACATTGAGGCCATATTGCTCAATTTTTAAACTAATTTAAATAAAAAGCCTGTAGAATACTCATCACTGTATAATGATGGTATTGTTTTTCCTATTAAACGCAGACACCAAAAATATTGAAATGGTTGTTTTTTCTCCAACCTTTTGTAGTTTTTGTTGTAAGCCAGATATTTATTCTCCTTTTCCACACAGCGTCCCATACATAGAGATGGTCTGCTAGATTCCTGATTTTTAGTCCTTAAATTCTTACTTGTCAATTTTTTATTAACTATAAGATACAAAGAAAAAATAAAAAAAAGTAATGGAAAACTAGGAGAAGGAAAAAGGGAAAAAGAGAAAGTGTGGGGCCGGAAAGGAAAAAGAAAAGAAAAAGGCATTGACTTCCAACTCTCTTTGGCACAGTAGAAGATAATAACATTACAAACTCAACTTTTTACAATAGTATATACTAGCCATTTCTGTAACGACGAAGCTTTCTAATCAACAAAAACAAAGTCAAATTTTCATTTTTTCCTATCACAAGCACACAGTCCAGAAATTCAAACCTAAAAACCTGATCTGTATACATGGATAATGCTAGAGTGCTGATTATTGGTTTAAAGAATTCTGTGTATTTGCAATCTATTTTTTAAAAAAAAAAGTAATTTAGCTCTATTTTCTCACTGGCAATAGAGAGTCTTTGTATAGGCTAGTGCTAGGTATTCCTCTCAAGAAATACCTAGAACTAGCTTATACAAAGACTCTTTTAATTTCTCCAAAGCTCTGTATGAATACCAGAGTCATGAGTCATGACTTCTGTGATGTAAAAATCTATCTCTTCCTCTTGGTATTGGACTAAAACTGGTATCTGTCTACAACTCATTTTTTTCTAAAGTCATTGAACCCTTCTGTTAGTTATTTTAGTTTATCAGGGTTCTGTGGCATTAGTGTTATATGTACTGTATGGTCTTTCTCCCATAGTAACTAGCAAATAGCTTTACTACCACATTCTTCTCTTCTCTTTATCAGTCACAAATATAAAGTCTTGCTTCCACTGCTATCTGTGTTGCAGACTGTTTATGTTGAGGTAAAAGACTTGTAATGTGGGTACTAGTCTCTCCATGTTGCTTATTATCTCCTTTAAGCATTTCTCTCTGGTTTATAATGAACGGAACAACTTAAGAATAAGTTATACTTATTTTATACTTATAAATACTTATTTTAGAGCATTAGAGTAGGGTTACTGTTTCTCCTTGCTCTTCAACAGACTGTATGTTTTTCTTCATTTCTGTTCCTCTTTTCTAATTCTGATCTTATTTTCTGAATTGTGTGCATTGCATAAAATGGGCTATTACTCTAATAAATCCCAGATCACATTGAGAGCTGAATCTGGGAAGGACTTTGGGGAACACAATTCATAATAGAGTTGAGACAGAAATATATTTCAGAAGTATTTGGGGTACCCACACAGGCTACCCACACAGGCTCCTTCTCTGAGGGCCATTTAGGCCCTGGTCCCCCAACTGCCAACACATACTACAAATGTCTTGAATTTGCTTTGAATTCTCAGTCAATCTCAATTATTTTGCCTGTTTATGTAGAACCATACATTGAATGCCTTCATATTAAAGGAGCTCTCTGTCTATTTTGAAATAAAATGCAACCAGACAAAGATGTAAGTCTTAGGTGGAGCACACTGGCTGAAATGATCAATGGGCAGTTTTTCTGGGTGGGTGGTTTTGACAGAAGTTGGCACCGTATGATAAATAAGCAAGGCAAAGCAAATGTCATTCAGCCAAGTATCAAGTTGTGAAACCCAGCTGAGAGAAGGAGGGTGTACCAGGAAGGAGTGCACAAAACCTTGAATGTAAAGGTGGATTCCCGGGCCAGCTTATTGCTTCCTTTCACTTTGACATGAACCAAAACTGAGATGATGCAAGTCAGGCATAATACTGAGAAGAAAAAAGCCAAGCAAAGGAAGGAAAAGACTTCAAGGTATTGTGCTACTCAGGAGCAGATGATGATGGTGGTGGTGGTGGTGGTGGAGTAAGTGTCAGGATGAAAGGTTGGGTTTTTTAATTGCTTGTTAAAGAGAGCATAGCATTCCTATGCTTCTGTTATGCTTAAGAATGATATTTATGTTTTCATCATTGTCACAAACTTGTAGGATCGGTTGCAAAAGTTCCAGGATTATATTATGCTTTACTTGATAGCATTCTTTGTAGATAGGGTCATTTCTACATACAAAGAGGGTGAAGGTGAGTTAGATGGGTCTCTGGTAATCTTCTATATCTCTAATGACACTTGTATTTGGAAGGGCAGAACAAGACCACCACAAAAGAAAGAGTGGTGCTTCAGACTTTTCGGTGGTTTCTGACATTTCTAGAATTAAATTAAATTCAGGAGTGTCTTCAGGATACAATTAAATAACAAACACGGAGATGGCAATTGTGACCGTGCAATCAAAGCTCCACCTGTTTTTTTATGTGTTGTTTTAACACATAAACACAGCAGCTGCCTAGTTGACTTTTTTCAACCACGCTGCAGAATGTTTGTTTGTGATTCAGGTGCCAAGAGGGTTTCTGAAAAAAACCTGTATCTTTCTCCAGAAGAGGCGAAAGACAAATAGAGGTGGGAAGAGAATATACTTTTGTGTCTGACGTTAGAACTTCGGATAAATTCTGCAGTAAAATATGCTGTTTTACATTTTGATGTATTTTGTATAGTGAAAGTGATAACATGGCTAAAAGCGACATTAAAACATTTCATGAAAAATCTGGCAGATGATAGATAGATAGATAGATAGATAGATAGATAGATAGATAGATAGATGAGAGAGGGGGGGAGTGGGAGAGAGAGAGAGAGATTAAACATTTGATCAATTTTCTTGTAGTAAAAAAAGTGGATAGTTGAATAATGACAGGTATAAGCCAGTTTGATGCTAGGTAGGCTGTCAGGATGAGGACATTTTCAGCTTACTGACATTTATTTTTGCTCAATTTGTAGATTGTCTCTTCCCTAACTGCCAGTTTTTCCCTCAGCTGGTAATGTGCTTCTATTATTGGGCACATTGTGAAAGATTAAATGCAAATAATCCCCAACACATGTCCGATAGCCATCAATTCTAGACACAGGAACACAAGAGAAAAACACAAACGTTTTACTGACCAGAGCAAAGTAATTCTGGCTGTATATGAAACTTTCTTTTATCTGCTTTATACCCACAAGATGGTGCTATGTTAATGCATACTGCTTTCTGTTGCACCGTTGCTAAAAGGATTCTTGAAATTGTTTTATTAGGATGGGTACATTATAACTTACTCCTCTAATATTTACTCACTACAAATTAAATCTCACTGAGTACAGTAAGACAATGTAACTTTGTGAGTTCAGGAAGGCTGGGACTAATGCAAAGCAAAATGACCATGCCTGCACAAATGTTTGGGGTCAGCTGGGAACAGCTGCCAAAATAATTGCAGAAGTCGGGAAGGGGGGGGATGGAATTGTTTTAATGATTTGAAGAGAAATGCTTCATTTGCACCACTGTAGGAATTTGCACCTATTTGTATCCAAAGCAGTGTTTTGGGGGAGATGTTGGTTCAGCTGCTGTATGAACCCAGAAACAAGCTTAAGGTAGTTCCCAAAGATGCACTGATCACCTTTCCCCTCCAAAGTCTCCTTTCCATTTTGGATCTGTCTACTTGTACATCACCGTACTACTATATGTGACAAAACACCTCTTTCAAAGAATCTTCACAATCCCTTGCATAGCTATCAATTTGAATGGCAGGCAGGGGATTTTTTCCCCAGAATTTGACAATAATTCATTTGTCAGCATTCTATCTATCTTCCTTTCCAGTACAAACTGTGCAATTTTTCTTCATATTTTTTAGTGGGCTAATCTTAATCCTGTAAAAAAGGGATGCCTGGAGGCAAACCCAAAATAGGAAAATCACATTTTGGCTTAATTTCCTTGAATGCAGCAGGTTGATTTATTTGGTTGTTTCAAATATTGAACCATGCTTTGAATGGTTCCATGGTTGGGCCCCTCATTATAGAATAGAATTTTTTATTGGCCAAGTGTGTTTGGACACACAAGGAATTTGTCTAGGTGCATATGCTCTCAATGTACATAAAAGAAAGGATACATTATTAAACACTTCCAAATTTTAAGTTCTCCAGAGTTGCTTTAGAAACTTAAGTTGTACAACTGCTACAACATATTAGAAATGCCAGCACATTATCACATAAGGCAAGATAGAGTTGTGGGCAATTTTCCTAGTTGTTAAAACAAAGTTATGCAATTAATTCACACATTACAGAAGTACCAGAAACATAATCCAGATCTGTATCAAGGGCTCAGTAAAGCTGAAGGCTGTCAAGTGCCCAGAACTGGTATATTTGGATAGATTTCCTTGTTGTTTCATTAACACTTTCACTTTCTCAAATCTGTTAATATTTATTAAGGGAAAGTAATAAAGAAAAATGTGCCAAAGTCCAGTCTGAACTGTAGAGGCAACAGCCAACACTTTTCAACAATCATGAGCCTGACATCAGCCCCAGCTGAGCCACTCAATGACAAGCCTGAAGAAAAACGGGTTGCCTTTGGAGTTCCTGACATCGTTGTTGTCGTCATTTATTTTGTCTTTGTCCTAGCTGTAGGAATATGGGTAAGTCCCCTAAATGGCCATTTTGGCAATTAGGGAAACTCTGTCTGTCTGTCTGTCTGTGTCCTTTAGGTAGACCATACAATGGCCCCAGGGGTGGTATATACTTTCTTTCCCTACCGGTTCGCAAATGTGAGTGCATGCGTGCTCGCTAGCTAGCTTTGCTCACAGGCGCCATTTCTGTGCATGCGCCTGGCCTCAAAAACATGCCTAACCAGGCTGGCATAGAGCCAGGGCGGGTGGGTGGTCCCACTGGCAATTTCCGCTACCAGTTCGGGTGAACCGGTCTGAACCGACTGAATACCACCTCTAAATGGTCCTGCAGAAAGTCACAGACTTCTTGTTCCTGATGGAGGTTTTTTTGTTTTGTTTTGCCTGATAGCTGCATTAAGGTTGGTGACTTTTCCCTTCCCAACACAAACCCTAGCTTGGAAATAAATCATTCTCTTTGCAAAAGGGAGACTTCTTATTTATGTTATTTATTGCACAAACAACTGTTTAGTTTCACAGGTGAATTTATGCTTCTTCCTCCTGATACCACATATATGAAAGATAGCGGAATATTCTCTACAGCATTCTTTATTTTCACTGTTGCTCTACAACATTGCTTACAGAAGCAATTGCAGTAGTAACAATATGTTTCAGAAGAGTTGCTGACCGGTAGAAGTTGCCTTACACCAAATCAGCCCATTAATTCATTTAGCCTATTGCTGACAAATAACTAACGATAGTTAGTTCCCAAAGCTTTTGGGCAGGGGTTATCAACTCTTATCTGGAAATGCTGGGCAATTGAACCTGAGGGCTTCTGCATGCAAAGGAGATATTTGATCATTGAAAGACTGTCCCCCTTGCCCTTTTCTGAATCCATCACTCCAACTTTCTGCTTTCAGTGAGTATCAGCAGCAGGGGCAGGTACTATTTACCTTTACTACCGGTTCACAATGGGACTGCCCATGCGTGCTTCTGCGCATGCACAGAAGCTTCCTGATGACATCGGAGTCAGTCGGCGGAGCCTCCCGCCAGTTTTACTACTGGTTCTATAGAACCGGTCTGAACCGGGGGCAACCCACCACTGATCAGCAGCCATGTCCGTCTCTTTCATACCCAACATCTGATAAATCCAAACCTCCTCTCTGTAATTTTGCATTTCATATACAAACCTCAAAGTGATTGGATCTATCACAATCCATCTACACTAACTTATAGCAGTGAATCTATTCATTCCTTACATGACGAATGTATTGTGTGCCAGTCTTGAAGATAGTATCACTCTCAAGTTCACTGTGTTCTGGCATAAAACCTTGAATGCCAGGGTCCCCAGGAGGGAATAGGTATTGAAGTATGCCTGCTATGTGTTGCATACAGTTGAGGTGATATAAAAGACTCATAAATAAATCAATAGATCAAGGTTTAAGGAAAAAGGTGGAGCAAGTAAAACAAACGTGATTCTGTTCCTTGTATTTCTCTGCACTTCTTCCTTGTAGAAAACTTCATCAAGGCATATTTTCCTATCTTTCTTTCTCCTTATGCTGTCCTCTTTGGGAAAGGAACCTCCTTGGGAAAGGAAGGGGAAGCCTCCAAGCTGCATATGACACCATCCCGCATCCCATTTTTCTAGATCTTCACATCCCTTTTGTCTTTAGTACCAAAGTAAACTCAACAGGGGTTTTAAAAAGTAAAAATTCCAACTCCAAGGAGGATAAAGAGAAAATCTCAATTGTGACTCATATGGAACATCACCTTAGATCAAAAGAGCTATGCAGTTGTGGTTAGACATAAAAAAAGCAGTTGGGGCTTTTTTCCCATAATTTCATACATCATCTTGATATTTTTGATTCACCCCCATCCTTTGGTGTTTGAAACCTGGCCCACTTATGTTTAAATGTAGCCCCAGTGCCAACCACATTGGTCTAGGCCCACAACTTAGACACTTTTAGAGGTCTGAAAGGAGAAGAGATGGAATAAATCTCTTATTCTGTTAAATGCTTCTTCCTTTTTTAGAAGTAATTTTATTATAAGAAGATTTTACATAGGTTTAAAAAATCCAGAAACATAAAGGAAAAGTTGGAAAAAGAAGGTAAAAAGAATACAAAAAAGGGGTAAGAGAATAAAAGACAAGCTAAAAATATCTAAAGAAATGAGTTCCAATCTTCTTAGCAGCAGTTATAAGCATGATTATCATATTCACCCACCCAAATTATATATTATAGTTTCCTTCTGTAATGGTGTGTGGGAATGACCTTGGAAAACCAGGCAAAGAGATGCTGTCTAGGGAACAATCAGATAAGAGGAAGCAGAGTCCACAGCTGCATAGTGGGCAGAGCAAGAGACTCAGGGTGGACCCTCAGGATGAAAAGGTGACTATAGGAAAATTGTCTTTTCAGATTTGCAAGATCCTGTTAATGTAGCTTTACAATAAAGTGAAATTAGCTTATCTGGCCATGTTTTCTGTCTGATCTACCTGGTAAGGCTGTCACCTTCTTTTATTAATCAAACATTTTTAATAAATAAATTCTAAAATCATCAGTTTTTTATCCATTTTTAGGAAAAGGTCCACAAAGGAGTTCAAGTTTTTTATAAAAGTAATTGTGCTTCCCTCCTTTTTCAGTGAATATCATATCATTCCATTTTCTTAAAATCCAAGCCAGTGTTTTCCTTATTTCAGTATTTCTTTTCTTTTATCTTTTAGTCTTCTCTTCGGGCCAGTCGAGGAACAGTTGGAGGCTATTTTTTGGCTGGAAGATCTATGACATGGTGGCCTGTGAGTACAAATATTTTATTAGTTCTACATATTCTTGAAAATATCAAAACTGGGATTCTAGTTAGATGCCCACCATGTGGCAGCTGAGAGGCACAGAAAACTAATGCTATATTAATTATTTTCAGGGAAACGGTAGATATTAGCAGCTATAGTAAATATGCAAGTGTAAGAGACATTCAACTCTGCAAATCATAGCCTTGTTGCAGTCTGGAATGACCACTGGTGTTTATGTGGGTTGCATAAAGTGCAAGACATTTAAGTCTTCAATCACACAGTTGCTGCTACCTTCTTGACCTTTTATAACACTCTGTAGATACTTCTGGTGGCCAAATAATTAGTATGGTAAGCACTAGGAGGGGGTGGGGTGAAATCAACTATATTGTCACTCAGGTAGCCTATTTAAAATGCAATAAGACCAAGGAAAGCAATGAAAAACTTCATCTCAAGCAGCATTATATTGTTGGCAGCCAGCTGAGGATTTAAATAGCTAAACTTCATATTTGTACACAAACGAATGTACAATGCCACCTGGGATTTATAAAATATCATTGGCTCTTAAAATATGATCACCAAGGCTTTGAAAAGAGAATGGGGGATAAGGGGAAACTTAGTATAGCCACAAGAGAATAATGGAGTATTTCAAGATTTTTCTTTTAAAATAAAAATAAAAATCCCTCAGGTTCAGAAGAGCTACTATTCTCTTAGCTGAAACGGTGACAAAAAATAGTTTTCCCCCCTCGCTATCTAATAACTTCTTCATTTATTGAGCAACTTTGTAAAGCTTTCTGTGCTAAACCACTTGGATTTAAATCTCCAAAATGATTCACTGGAAAGGCATAAACCTCTTGAAGGACACATTTTCTTTGGAGCAAAAAGGTAATATAACAGTAATTTAAAGGCCCAGAGAAATAAGTGTCAGTGGGATGAATATCTTTTTCACCCTCCCTCAAAAATACAATGCTGTAGATCTTTTGAGAGTTTAACTGCAAGCTGAATATGACCTTGAACTTCAACTTTGGGTTATATGAACTGTAAATTCTATAGACAATGTTCTCCCCATACCTTTAATAGACACACAAATACAAACATATATAAAGGTTTGATGTGCTTTGTGCCCCAGTGATATTTAACCTGTTGTTTACCTACAGTAATATTGTAGGAAATTTAAAAGGCTGACAAGAAGCCAGTTGTGCCCAACAACTTCCTTGGTAGGTTAAATTTCTTGAGAGAAAAGGCAAATTTCATGAGCCCCAGAAGAGATAAGTTGCTTTGTTTTTATGAAGACCCCATGTTCATTTTTGACCCACTCCCAACTAATTGAATTCTGCCCTAAAGAAGACCAAGTGTTACTTTGTGTTTTTAATTCTTAAAAAGAAAAGAAAAAACAACTATCCGATATGAAAGATTGATGAGATGCTGTTGTGACTAGGCTTCCTGAGTCATTAAAACACACAAGTAGTTCCAAAAACCTCTTTTATTGCAAAGCTGTGAATTACATCCATTCACAGCTGAGTCCCAATTAGTTGCAAAAAGTCCTTCGGGACAAGTCCTTCGGGATAATCACCAACCTTTATCTCCCTTGACACTTTGCCAGAGACCTACTTGGCAAAGCCACATGGATTCCAGAATCAAACAGAAATGCCGACTGGGAACAGAATTAACAACATTGCTTTCCTGCAAAGTACCCATGTGCCTTTGCTCCTCTTTTAAGCCTTATGGGAGGGGCTGGTCATCTCCTGGTCTTACTCCCGAGTCATCCCATTTGTTTTAACTGTTTGTGTCTTCTGACAGCTCTGTGCATGTGTGCACCTTTCTGCTGTCCGACTCTGGAGGCTCCGGAGTCCGTGCATCACTCCCAGATGGCCCTAGGCCCATCTCTGCCTCTGACACAGAGCCTTCATCCGGGCCTTCCTCAGACTCCAGGACTGGCCCATGTTCCTCCCCAGCCTCCTCACTGTCCAACTCCACTGCCAGCTCCGCAGGCTGTTGGCAGACCACAACAGATGCTATACCTCTAAGAAGCAAATTTAGTCATCTAATCTCACAGCAATATTTCTTTTTGTTTGAACAAAGAACTGGGCAGATGACCTTTACAAGATTCATTGTAAGCATACAATCCGTTTGTCCAAAATATCTGAACTTTCATTTTTAAACAACCTCAATCATACCAAGCAACTTCAAGTAGCTTTGAATGCCTGTGTATGCTTGCATCCTTATGGATGGACACATACATCTCATGCATGCATGCATACATACATATATATAATAAAAAATTAGCATTTAGAAGATTACATTTTCTCCTTCCAAGGTGTAACCTCTTACGGTCTCTCTGTGATTTCTCATCCATCCACCCCTTTTCTTTTCTGAGAGTCATATTTTTCCCTTTGCACTTTGGAGCCCTAAGCAAAGGCTAATAGAATTTGACCTGTTTCTCACGTTTGGGATAGTTAAAATATTAATACTGGATAAGACTAGAAACCTTTCCCTGAAGCCAGCACTGACAACATCTCAGCTGGGATGTAAAAAGCCTGACTGTACAATGTGCATTTGTATCTTAAGGAAATAGGGAGGCTCTCTTCCCAAAAACACAGATCCTTATTTAGGCAGGATTAAACAGGAGCTGGCAGTCATCATCTCAGAACCACTGAACCTTATCTTTCAAAGATCCTGGAGTACTGGACAATTATCAAAGGACTGCAAGAGAGCTGATCTAGTTCCTCTCTTCAAAAAAGGGAGCGGGGTAAATGGATCCAGAAAACAACAGACCAATTAGTCTGACATCAATACCTGGGAAGATCCTGGAAAAGATAATTAAGCTCTGTGAACACCTAGAAACAAGTAAAATTATTACTAGAAGCCAATATGGGTTTGTCAAAAAACAAATCATGCTAGAAAAATCTTATTGCATTCTTTGACAAAGTGACTAAATTAGTGGACCAGTGAAATGCTATGAACATGGTATACTTGGACTTCAGTAAGGTATTTGACGGAGTAGACCACAATCTACTTCTTGGTGAGATAGAAAAATGTGGGATAGACCGGACCATCAGGACATGGATTCATAACTAGCTGACCAAACACACGCAACATATAGCCCTCAATGGAACTACATCTACATGGCGGGAAGTATTCAGTGGGGTCTCCCAAGGTTCTGCCTTAGGCCCAGTGGTCCTCAATATTTTCATAAACAATTTCAGATGAAGGGATAGAAGTGGAATTCATCAAATTTGCAGATGACATCAAGCAGAAGGGAATAGCCAACACTTTCGAAGACAGGTTTGAAGGAGCTTAACAGACTTGAACACTGGGCCCTATCCAACAAAACGGAATTCAGTGATGAGAAGAGTAAGGTTTTGCACTTAGGCAAGAAGAACCAAATTTGCAGTAAAGTTGATGGAAAAAAGGACAAAGTTGGTGCAGCAGAATGTGGTAGATTGTAGGACAGATCATTTGATTTAATGATGTAATTCTAATAGTAGTTTTAAGACCGATTGGGTAGATGCAAGGGCGATATTATAATATAATTTTAACCATATTTAATTTGTATCTCAAATGATTGTATTTTA
>JANHZT010003079.1:117407-131879 GCA_032468215.1 Stegonotus admiraltiensis
CAGCTGGGCATGTGGGGCGGGGGCAGGGATTTTTGCTACCAGTTCTCTGAACTGCCCACCGCCATCGCTACCTACTCAGCCGAACCGGGAGCATTTCACCCCTGGAGAAGAGCCTTCTCTGCTGTTGTCCCCACCCTATGGAACATTTTGCCCCCAGAGGGGAGGCTGGTCCCACTCTTCTGGCCTTCCAGAAAAGCATTGCCAACTGGCAAAGGGAACCAATAATGGTATGCAACCTTGGGATAGTTGGTAACTTGAAGGCGCTCCCTCTGCCTTACTAACTTGGTTTTTAACTTTGTTTTTTAATTGTCTTTTTATATAGTTTTATGGATTTTATCTGTAAACTGCATAGTCACTTAGATAGCAACATAGGCAGCATATAAATTTGATAAATAAATGTGAAAATCACATGACTGCAATGGTGCTTTCCAGCTGGAAAGAGACAAGGCTCTTGTCTTGTTTTATATCTGTATGAAACCACACATTTGCCCATACTTTGTAATGCTCAACAGTCTGCTTACTGTCTTGTATATGTCAAAAGCAATGCAATTATGTTGCAACCTAAGGCTGTGAGCTCTGAGTGCACTATGCAAATAATTTACAGTACTCTGTAAATATGGTGTGGGGAGTATCAAGCAAAAGAGAGACTGCCTACAGAAACTGCTTGCTTCCTCCTCCCCCCCCCTCCCCTTTGCACTCATGACTGTGTCACATTGCAGCTGAACTATTGCAATTTGTTCTACATGTGACTGCTCTTGAAAGCCACTGGAAAGCTTCAAGTATTGCAAGAAATAATAGTCTGAGTAGTGGGCTCATTTATTGGAACTTATATGCTATTCCAATCCAGAAAAACTCTGACTGGCAAATATTTCTTACTTTCAATAAAAACATTAAAATAAAATAGTGTGACAAAAAGTAGTCTAACGCCATCAAAGAAAATTACAAAGAAAATTATGGCCACAAAGGAAAAATAAACATTCAGGCATGACCAAAAGTGGTGTTCCTAATTCAAACGAGTTCCTCTTCCACGCTTTCTTAAAAAGCCATGTTTTTAGTTTTCCTTAAACTCAGCAGTGGGACCAGTCTAATCTTCGGAAGTAAGCTATTCTTTAGAAAAGGACTGTAACTGAGAAGGCTTGACCCCTCAGACAGTACCAAACAAAAGAACCTTGGGACTCAACTTCTACCTCCCCATTGCTACAAAAGAACCACTGCAATATAGTGCCCCACTCCCATCTACTATAACCTATGCATAAGGATACCATGGACAATGTTGTTGAAAGTTGCTGAGATTCAATAGGATATGTACCTTCCTACTTCCAAAAAGATCACTTAACATGGCGGCTGATGCAATTTTTGTTTCATATTTAAACCAGAATCCTAATGGATAGGGATCCAAGTAATTTATTTAATTCAAGATTTTCTGAAGCTATATCTTAATCACTCAGGCCCTTGTCATTTCCCGCCTGGACTACTGTAATGCTCTCTACATGGGTCTCCCCTTGAAGAGCACCTGGAGGCTCCAGCTAGACCAGAATGTGGCCGTGCGGGTGGTTTTGGGAGCGGCATGGCGCTCCCGTGTGACACCTCTCCTGCGTGAGCTGCACTGGTTGCCGGTGGTCTTCCGGGTGCGATTCAAGGCATTGGTTACCACGTTTAGAGTGCTCCATGACTTAGGGCCTGGATATCTACGGGACCGTCTTCTGCCTCCAACAGACCTGTACGCTCCCAAAGAGAGGGGCTCCTCGGGGTGCCGTCGGCCAGACAGTTGGCTGTCAACCCCCAGGGGGAGGGCATTCTCTGTGGGAGCTCTGACTCTTTGGAATGAATTGCCCCCGGAGATAAGGAGGATCCCGGACCTGCACTCCTTTCGCTGTGCATTGAAGACCCTCTTTTTTCAACAAGCCGGGATGGCCTAAGTTCAATTGTGTTTTAATTGGGATTTTAAATTGGGTTTTTACATTGTCTGGCCAAATTATTATTTAATTATTTTAATTGTTTTTAACTTTTGTAATGTTTGTGTTTTATGCTTGGCCACCCTGAGTCCTTGGGGAGAAGGGCAGTATATAAATTGAAATAATAAATAAATAAATAAATAATCACCTATTCAACAACCTTCCCTAAAAAGGAAAAATTGGAGACAGAATAGCTAGGTTGAGCAATAGATTCTTGGGCAGGGGCACCATTCTACTTCTTTCAAGATGGGATTAAATGCCTTAACATGCTAGATGCTACAATGATCCAGCAGCCAATTTTTCAGCCTGGATTTCCAACAAAGAACTGATAGCTTCAAACTTAGTATAATGGCATAGGTTTGGATTTGAACTTTTACTTATGTCCCAACACTTATTTGTCTTTCTTATTCCACCAGAACTCTAGGAATCTCATCCCTAATCAATTTTATTGACAACAATAAAGAAATGGCTTGCCACTGCTTTTGTTCAAGATGTTTTTCTAATATTTCACTCTAGCCTAAACCACTAGAATTTCTGATGATCTCCCACTCATGTACTAACCAGATCTGATCCTGCTTAATTTTTTGAGATCAGGTAAATAACTTTAACGCTACTTAATCTTTCCTCTAGACCAGGAAAAAACTAAGTGTCACAAAAGAGTAAAATTAATCAAAAGCTTTCCAAAATAATTGGAAGGGCAAGATTTGATCTGTGCTTAAACTGTTACCATTAGAGGATACATACACGACGAATTACAAATGGAGGTCTGTCTGTTCCTTTCCTGAAATCAAAAGGCCCTAGGTCTAAGTGAGCCAGGCGTTGTCTGATTTGCAGAAGCTCACACATACGTCTTTTTGTATAAGGAGAAGGAGATCGAGAAACAGATGCTATTGTGGGTTGCTCATAACTTTTTGTTGCTAAACAGGGCCTGTTTCTCTCAGGTGAAGCTGTGTTCTTCTTTGAAGATTTGATCTGTCGCATTCCTTCTGTAGATGAATGAAACAGCCCATCTAAATTATCCTGAATTAAAGGAAGAAATTATTAAGACTAAAAAGCTTCAAACTATTTCGTTTCATCATTGAACATATCATAACCAATAATTATCTTGCTTGATATCTCCATAATTAATGAATAATTCTCAGATCACATATTTTCTTTATGTTTAGACCTCAAACAATCCTCAAACTATTAAAAAAAGGGAAGGGGGAGACAAGGGGAAAAAAACCAAGAGGCAATGATTTTATTAGGATGATCCTTTTTTCCAATCAAATGGATCTAGAACATCACAATTCTCGGTAAGGAATGATCAGAAGGTCAGGTCTCTTACCAACTTTTCCCTTCAGCTATTTTTTTTAAAAGGATACCTGGATTTTAATTCCATTTTTTAAAGTCCTTCTGTTCTTTAATCTACATTTTAACCAACTAGTCGACTGCACATCTATCCTACAACTCCTTGCTGGGCTTTACTTTTTTCCTGTTCTTTTATTCTTTACCACTGAATTCTAAACTACTTTCATGTTCACTGTAAGGAAGTCAATGGTGAAAATACATTCTCTGGCAGTGAAAGTCATCTGATTGGACTTACATTTATACAGGATTATATTACAATTTTTGTTCTTTTAAGCCCTTTAAAAAAAGAGCTCCAATCTTTATTTTTTAACTTTTGATGGGAAAATTCCCTTTCTTGTAATCACTTTTTATTTTGAAAAAAAATTCATCTCAACTTTTCTATGTGGATGCTGGGTTATGATTTATCTGCTTGTCTTGTACTCGGAAGGAAATGTGTGGTTTTTTACAATGTCTCTAAAAGGAGATAAAGCTTTCTGGGAAGCATTTGCAAAAGAATGCTCTACAACTCACAGGTTTTTTTAAAAAAATATAAATAAAAAATTTGATGGGTCAACAACAGCTTTAAACCAAACCCAGGATGATATTGCTGCCCACAATCTGGGCCCTCATTTTACCAACCTTAGAAGGATGGAAGGCTGAGTCAACCTTAAGCCAGTCAGGATCAAACTGCGAGCAGTCAGCAGAGTGAGTCTGCAATACTGCATTCTAACCACTGTGCCATCATGGCTCTAAATGGATAAGAAACTGTGGTAGACTTTCAATGAGTTAATTACAGTAACAGGTTGTTAACAGAGGGTTTTGAAGTTTACCTTTGCTGTTGATCAATCTGTTAACTATTTTTTCTTCACATATATGCACACACGCACGCGCACACACACGTGTAAGAAAGAAATTTAATACAGGTCAAATTGGATTGCAAATAGATGTAGAAATGTATAAATCTTGTACCGGTTTTGTAAGGGGAAAGCTATTATTGTTACAATATATCTGTCAGTGTTTAACTAGGGAGGATAATATATGTTTTTGTTTTTTGTCCTTTTAACTCACATATTTTTTAAAAAAAAATAAATTAAAAAAGTTAAGATTAAATTAAATTAAATAATATAAATTAAAATTTTAATTTTAAGGTTTTTTTCTAGTTTTGTTTTATCTTTGTTAATTTTTTCCCTTTGATTTTTGTATTTTAATTTTTTGAATAAAATAAAAATGTATTGATAAAAAAGAAAAATGAATACTAAAAAGCCAAGGTTTTTCTACCAACAGTACTAAATGATTACACCAAGAACTATAGAGTGAAAGGAACATTTATCACAGGAATAATAATATTTTGTCTTGCTAACATCAGTTACGAACATGATTGTCAAATACTTTTAACTGTTTTAAAAAGCATGTAAGATTTTACTCAGCAGTCTTTCGCTTTCAAGCAAACATTACAATTGAAGCAATCTTTCATTTAAGAATAAAATTTACATGAAGCTTCATAACAGTTATTTAACAAACAAACCACCTAAGAATAAATGTAACAAAATATTATGGGAACTGTTTGTCATTAAGTTATACTAACCTGTTTCTGCTTCTGAGAAAGTTTTGCTGAACTTAACAGACTTTCTGAAATAACACAAGTTGTGTGAAACTTCAATTTTGGTGCAATTCCCTAAGAGAGAAACAATAATTGAACATAAAGATCCAACTGAATAAGATACATGATATCAAAGGAGTAAATGTTATATACTGTAACAAACTATTCCTAATTTGAATAACTTCCTTTGTTAATTTCAGCCTTTAATAAAAATAATTAGAAGAGACAGAACAGCAATAGTAAATGTCAAGAAGATAATATTTGCATTTCTGACAATTCAATTACTAGCAATTATACCACCTTTCTGCAGCAATTAAAGTCTGATGTTTATTTCAATTTGTTGCTTTGTCAAAAGCATTTCTCAGGAATCTTTATGGCATATTATATAATATGTCAGTGTATAAGAAATTATGAGCTGGGATAGCCATAACAAGAAGTCAGCCAATGGGAACTGTTTTGTGGGTATTGTATACATGCATCACATTTTATATTGTTGTATATAAACAAGTTTCTTCTATAAATGAATCCTGCTGAATTATTTACTTGTGTGCTGGTTGGATCGCTGCAAACTCTAACATAATACTAATTAAAAGTAAAGCCAATCTGTTCAGCCATCAGTCACATCACTTCTAAATGTTTTGAGATATATACTAGAGAAACTGGGATATCCTTTCTGTCTAATAACTTGCCATTTCTTCCATATTTGTATTAAGCATATTAGTGATGACAAAATAAATTGTTTACAACGTTCTCACCTTTGTAAAACAAACAAATAACCTAAGGAAAATGGCAGCAAAGGGTGCTGCACTTCCTTTCTTAAACATGGGCATAGTATATTTACCCAAAGCTTATGTAAGGAAGGAAATGTTAGAATTCATAAAAAGTAGAGTCAATATAATTACAAATCATATAATTTCTGATTCACAATATCATGGAAATAAGTATATAGAAGGGAAAGTCTTGTCTTCCTGATTTATACCTAATCATATGGCTTATTCATCAAGCCCACTACTATTTACTCTGAACAGTGTCGGATTTCTGGGATGTTAAGACAACTATTTTATCTTGTTCATGATCCTTTTGACCAGAGATAGTAGGTTCTGAATTTGAGATTTTTCAATGCAAAACACATATCTGATTGTAAGCTATGATACTCCACTTTGCTCTTTACCATGTGTGACAGTAAAAACAAAGAAGAAATACAAATATAAAAGTACATCCCCAACTCACTGATTTAGCAATACATATCAAATTAATTTAATGTGAGCAAGAAGAAGGAAGTTTATTTCAAGGAGAAAAAAAGAGTAGTTTTCCAACAGAGAACAGGATAAATAAATAATATCTCGCCTACAGGGCCATAATTGTATGCATTTGCAATTTTCAAGATTTTTTTCTTCCCTTATCTGCAGCTCTGAGATTCCCTAATACTCCCTCATCCAAGCGCTATCTATGAATGACCCTGATTACCTTCTGAGTCTGGATAAGTTTCATTATAAATAATAAAAAATAAAAATGGTTCTAAATTATTAATCATTAAGAAATATGTCAAATTAACCCCAAATATAGATCAACATTTGTATGGTTCTTGTGTTCTTGTGTTGAAGCACACTTACTGTAAAATCATAGGCCTTTTTCATTAAAACCTCACGAACTGAATTTCGTGGTTGATGGATAAACTTAGGAGCAGGAAAAAGGAAATCTCTTGTATTTTCTTCATATCTGGCCAAACTTTCTCCCACTGAAAGTGAATTATATGTTTTAATTGAAAAATAGTAACTACATATTCACACGTAGAGAGATGCAGGCATTGAAGCATATAAAAAGAGACAGTGATACAACAAAGCTAAGAATGTTTAGATTCCCTTGATCCCAACAGAAGATATGAAATATGAAATCTCAACTTTGCCTGTTAATGCCACGGAGCAATATCTCATTAGATTAGAAAAGCCTATGATAGTACTAATCCAAAATGGAATCAAAAAACTATCTTAAGAAATTTTTATGGTGATATCCAAACTCAACAATAAATATGGCCGTCTTTGGTGGAAGTAAAATATTAAACATATCATTTTGATTTTGGAATTCACCAACAATATAATCTAGAAATTAATGAAAATAAGGGTTCCTAAAAATCTTAGCTTTGTGAAATGCAATAAAGAAAACAAAATTACTGAGAAGTGTTAACATTATCAATCAAAATTTTAAAGTTCAACAATTTTGTATGTATGTTTGTGCATTGATTCAGAAAACCTACTTAAAATTATGGATTCAAATTTCTGCACACAAAAATCAAGGAAGACTATAAAGGGGTTTTCACATTTCTATTTTTTTCATTCACTTGGAAGTCAAAAGTGAATAACTGCAGAACCAATTACCTTATTACTGCAAAGACAAGAACTGATTATAACTACTGTTCTCTACACTACATAGGCACTACATTTAAATAAGTTGTTTCACATATACAATAAAATTTGTATACATATCTGAAAAACTGTAGTATACTGATCACAAAATAACATCTGTGTACAGAGATTATGCACTGAAGAATAAATACAAGTTTTGGGAAGCTGGGTAAATACTGTACACAGCTAGTTATCTATTGCTGGGCAAAAGTTGTTCCCTAAAAACATTTTCATATTGAATGGAATAAATCGTTAGATACAAAAAATTTACCATAGGACTGTGTTAATTTATGAAAATATTGATACTATACCTGGAGGAACAGTTTGTATTAACTGAACCACTGATGTATCAGCTAGAAAAAGGGGGAAACTATAATCAGAAGTCATTTTGATCACAAAGTTTAAAAAAAACAATCAGTTTATCTCTAACTTTGTACAATGTATTGCATTTGTTATTATAGGCATCTACTAGTTTCTGAAAAAGAGAGAGAGAGAAAGAGAGAGGGCGGGCTCAAGTATTTTGGTCAGTAGGTAGATGTATACCACATTCTAAATAAAAATATGATAGCTTTTCTCATCACTACTCAGTAAGAACATGGAGCTAATTTCTCAGTTTAGCTGGTTTTAATACATAAATCTGACATAGTTCAGGTGGTAGGTAAATGTTTTTGCTTTCATTTTTTTTCCAGCTCAAATCAGATCTAATATTTTCTTTACTTTGACTGTAGTTTTGCGTACTACTGTTTGAAAACTTAGTGGAACTTACTTCTGAGGGAGTAGGATGCAGAGCTAAATATTTAATTAATACACCTGTACCCAATTTTTCAGGCATAATGATACTCAAGGCAAACTACACGGATCTGCAGAAAGTTTTCTAACTTAACACTATCTAGACTCAGACCTATTTTCTATACCCTTTGCTGAAAAACAAACTGATGAGGATCTTAACAATCAAAAATAATGAACCTGAATATGCTATAATTGACACTGTCTTAAATCCTATCATTCTCTTTTTAATTATCCTTTTGTTATTTACAAATATTGAGGAAATGGAAAGGGGCCTCTGACAAACCTCTAAAATCATGAAAGCTTCAGTTATTTAAAAGTAGCAGATGTTCCTAGAAAATATACCAAATAGTTCTACCAGTATATATGATCATCTAAAAACATTAATGAGATGTTCCAATGAAATCATTTTTCTTATTTTTAATAGTTTAATTTAAATTTCCATTATTTCAGAGAAAATTTCTAGTCCATTTCATACTACGACTGAACATCTTCTGAAATTTCCAATTGATTTTTGATGTTGTATACTGTAAAATAATTTGTATATGAAATAAAAAGTAATCAAAAAACAAAAATCAAAAAACCTACTTTCAAAAAGTTCAACAAGATCTCCTGGGTCAACTACATCAGTATATACCTAAAATGAAAGTTTTAGAAAATGAAATGGAACAATTCTGCTAAAACAATTCTGAGGACATTTAACAAATATGACCACTATAATAATTTAGAGTAGTAAGTTCTTTAAGAGAATAAAACAGTCAAACAACATCAACAACTTCTCACTACAACAGAATCTTTTTTCTAAGAAGCAGCTATTTTCTCTGTTGGTATTTGTTTTTGACTCTTAAATTAAAGTTGAGTTGTCTCTGTTTTGGTATTGTCTTTGACTCTTAAATTAAAAATTGACATAAATAATAGGTTCAAGTCTCTTACTTTCAACCTGGAAAAACATACCTGCCTTGTTAGAAAGTGAGCAATTATTTCACTTCGTTCTAGTAAAGGATGGAACGTCACTTATATTTATTCTGTCAGAGAGTTAAAATTCATTCAATATATATCTACTCAGAAGTAAGTCTGCTAAGTTTAAGAACATGTATTTCCAGGCCAGTATAACCAACTGGGAATTAGTCCCAATAAACTGAGTAGGACTTGTTCAGTGGGGACAAGTTTAAGATTCCATAATTAAGGTTTAACCTTAATTATGAACCCAGTATGAACCCAAAAAGCAAGGCTGGAAGGTCTGTTAAGATCATGATGCAGTTATGTCAAGATTTGCAATTCTATGCTGTGCTGAAAAAATGAGGGAATACTTTATTTACTACAGTGTCATAATCAGCTACCATCACAAAATGAAGCCTGCTGAATCAATTAATACACTGACATAGGAGGGATTACACAAGTCTGGAAAAAATACAAGTTTCACAGAACAGATTTTTAAACAACTGTTACTTTAAAATGAACAATTTAAACCCAGACACAAACAATCCCATGTCAAATAGTTTCCCTATGATTTCTGATGTTGACGCTATCCATTTATATGCAATAGCCACATCTACACAGATTTTCCGTTGGTGGAAAATTTTATTCAGACAAAAATATACATTGCAATGTAAGGAACAATAAATCAATCAAGACTGCCAGAAAAATATTGTTATTTAGTAAACATTAAGCATAATGCACAGAGTGTCTATAAAGCCATATCTGTAAAGATTGGTATATGTATCTTCACAAACATTTCCTTTTTTTAGAAGTTCTTTCCAATAGTCTCCTACTATAGTTCATTCATGCCATTCAGGAACTAAATTGTTCTATTAACCAAGTGACAGTAGAAATGAATTGTTATTTCTACAAATAGAATGTATGTAGTCAATATCCACATTCCTGAAGAATTCATACTGCATTTCTTTTATAAACAATACCCTCAGCTATTAAAAAACCAAAAATACCTTTAAAATAAAAAATACAGGCAAACCTATAATATATAAATGTTAATACTTACATAAGCATTAATTCAAAAATAAAGTGAACTGAAAATGAAATATTACAGAAATATGTATAAGAATGTGGCAAACAAAGTACTTGGATATGAATTATATCTTAAATGTTAGCCATGATATTGTAAGTACCTACTTTTTCAAACATTAATTTCTCATCAAATATAAAGGGAAATATTGCACGAACACATGAAGTTTTCTTATGCTGTCCAAAAATACATGCACTGACATAGACATCTTCTCTGGATTTCAGTGTAACACCTGGGCATGTTATCTGAAATAGCAATTATTCATAATAATTATGACTAATGAATGTTAACTATGTAACACTTAAACCCCATAGTCCACTTCATGAAATGCACAGTAAACTTGATGAGCATGGTTAGAAAAACAATAGCGATGATAATGCAAATATCCCAGGTACCTATAAACTGACACTGTGATAAACCCATGTAATTACAATCCATGTTATAGGAAATATAACTGAATTTTTAAATAAATTGCAATGAAATGGTTTTAAGCAGTCTATGCATCATCCTTTGAGCATTCCTTGGTCAATAATAGCTATTTTAAAATCAAAGGCAAGAGTTGGGGGAATCTGAAATTTTCTTCCACTGTTTGCAGAATACTGCTATTTCTGATGTGTTCATTTATTCCTTTTTGCTAAAAACTTTTCTGGTTTATTACTTCTTTGAAATGAACATAAATATTTTAATAGAAGGTGAGTGGATGAATAAATGTTTGCTGATATGGGTAACATTAGCAACCAGTTAATAATAATTTCAAGCGTAAATGTGGGAAATCAGTATCTGGACATCTTGTACAAGCTACTAGCTGTATATAAAACCGTGAACCCACTTCCCAAAAAGCACAGTCCCACTTCCACTCACATTGGTTAAATGACAACTTAAGTGTTACACCATGACACTAGCTCTGTGATATCAAAATATCATTATGGTGAACCCAAGTATGCAATGAAAGAAACTTGTATAACAATGCAGAACACAGCTCTCAGCATTTTGATGAAAGTTGTGGATCTTGTGGATGACTAAATCCAGCCACATTTGAAGCCTGGTCCTTTGTACTCTATTAAATTTAGTGTGACCCTCAAGATGAAAGAAGTTATGCAACATTCCTTTATTTTTTGAATAAGCCAATCCACTACATCAAACCAAACAAACCATATTATGCCTTACTTACCCATTTATACTGGGATAAACCATGGGTGGTTCCCCACTTTTGCAAAATAAGTCATTGTTTTCTGTAATCACATCTATGCTTGGAATGGTTCCCACTTGAAGCTATATTAACCCTCTCCTGGTAGTCTTCCGAAGTGCTGAAGATAGTGTATTTGGGAATTAAACAGGGATTATCAACCAAAGATTATTATTTAGGTTTACTATTTATTGCTCTGCTTGAAATTGAGCTATTTTAATATGTCATCTCGTGTTACCATGAACGTTCCAATTTCTGATTTACTGGTACATGTTGTGGATTTACCATTCTACGGCTTGACAGTTATGGAGATAAGCAGATGTGTTAAATAAAGAACTAGAAAGATAAAGACCACAATTTGAGAACCAATTTCTCTAATATTTGTAGATATCTTATGTATCAGTTTAGCTTTGCTAAATTGTTGAAGGGATGGATAGTTCTCATTTTTTATACAATATATAAAACTTACCAAAAAGAAAGTAAGTATCCCCACTTTATAGAACAAGAGAGAAACCAGGCATAGTACCAATTTCTGAACAGCAATGGTTTTAGTCACTGAAGTTAGTATGCATTAATTTTATAATTTAAATATAAACCACTAGGACAGTGATTCTCAAAGGGTGGTCTGAAGAGGTCCCTCAAGACCCTGCAGGGGTCCAGGAAATCAAAATTAGTTACCAGCATATGTTAAAAAAGAATACAATATTAAAATCCCCTCAATCAATCATGAAAAGAAGTAGTAACAGCTAATTTTAATTTTTAATACAGAAAACCTTGATAAATATAACCCATATAAACAAAGTTCCTTTGGGTTCCTCAGCATTTTTAAAAGGGAAAGGATCCTGAGAAGAAAAATGTTAAGAAACACTGCATTAGGAGAATAAGATTTCTAAGCCATTACTGGGTGACATAAAAGAACAACAATCAAATCAAAAATCAAAATTAAAATAAAGCAATGAATTTTTTTAAAAAACTGCAGGAAAATATTTACTCAATCTGGAATGATTTGATGAGGAAATGCTGCTTTTTCAGTGTTTTATTTTGTACATTTGAATTGCAGCAATAAGAATTCAGTGGCTTTGAAATTTACACTCAAATGTTCATGCTTGGTCTTTTTTTTTCTTCCTCTGCCTTCAAGTCACTGTTGACTCCTAACAATTGCCTGAATTGGTCCCTGTACTTTTCTTGCCAAGATTTCAGAAGTGGCTTGCTACTACCTTTTTTCCTAGGCTGAGAGTGACAGGCCCAAGGCAGTACTCTGTCTCCCAGTACTCATAGTCTCCCCAGTTTCCAGTTTGGTGCCTTAACTACACCAAATTGGCTGTCTTGGTCTTTCTATGCAGTCTTAATTGTAGATGATTTCATAAAAAATAGTTTAGGAAGAAATTTTTTTATCTTTTATATGTGTGCTGGTATCTCATCAAGCAATAGCATCATGCACCATGTGTGTGCATAGAAACTAAACAAGACAGGTTTGGTTACAATCTGAAATGAAACAGGAAATCTAAAATCTATAGGCTAGACTGAGAAATTGGGGGGGAAATTCCTAGTCAAAGAGAACAGCACTACTTCTCTACTATGCCAAGAAAACCACATGAAATAGTATCCATGCAGTCAACAGAAGCTCAGCTATTCAAGAGACTTTACTCTCCCTGTAGCCCCCACATATGGATACATTTAAAAAACAAATATTTCTGCTTTGGAAAGTGATACTGTAATACATTCAGCATTTAGTATGACTAGAATAGAATAGACTTTTTAATTGGCCAAGAGTGATTGCACACACAAGGAATTTGTCTTGGTGCATATGCTCTCAGCATACATAAAAGAAAAGATACATGAATCTGATTTGATATAGTGAAGGCAAAGACAGTCACAGCCTACTGAACTGAATTGGTGATGCATTTCATGTGATGATTGTGTGTGTGTCTGTGTACCTGTATGTATGTATGTATGTATGTATGTATGTATGTATGTATGTATGTATTGGAATGTATGTATATTGAAGCCCATGAAAGAGAAAAGAAATGCTGGCTTTCAAATATAGAAATGAAAATACTTGAACAGGCACTCAATTTAACCAACTGAAATTCTACGAAAGGAGAGGTGTAGAGCACAAAAAAAAAGAGATCAAGCTTGTATTTTAAGAATGTAACTGGCCAGAAACGAGAGAGAGAGAGAGAGAGAGAGAGATGCCCGGATGTAGTCTAACCGTTAGCTCACCCCTGAGGAAAGAATGGGGGGAAAGAGCCAGTTTTCTAAAGGGACACAGAAGCGTCAGATCTTGGCGGTAAAAACCCAGGTGTTCACTGAATGTTTTTGTGGTGGTCCTGGTTTTTTTTTTTTTTGCAGAGACACTATTACGGCAACCAGGAGAATCATGAAGTTAAAAGAGCGTCGTTCGCTCTGTGGAAGAATCATCGGTTACTTAGTAAATGCCGGGGAGAGAGGGAATTAAAAACAAGGCGGAAAGAAAGCGCTCCCGGAGGCTGCCTCCTCCACCGGCCTTTAAAAAAAAAATTAAAGCGCTGCTCTTGAAAGAGGAGCCAAGCCTCGAGCCTTAATTTTATTAGCCTCCCGGCCGAAAGGCCGAGTTCTCGCCTTTCTCGAATCTCCCTCACCCCCCCAAACCCCGCCCACCAGGCCCGTTGCCCGTAGAGATCAAAAGCGCCCCTGTAAAGCGAAGGGCCCTCCGAGGAGCCTTTAGGAGCTTCCGTCCAGCCACACACATACACACCCCTCCTTCCCCCCCGGCTTCCTCACCGTGCGGATATGCAGCTCCAGAACGCAAACGAAACCCTTGCAGGGCGCCATAGGGCCGCCTCGTCTCTCAGCCGCCAGATCAGAAGAGCAAGCTGAAGAAGGAATGAGGGGCGGACGGGTGGGGCCCTCCTATTCCGGCCCTTCATAGGACGCGTTGCTTGGCTAGGCCCGGAACGCGCCAGACAGACTCCGTTGCCATAGCGCCCGAACGCTAATGGGGCCCCTGAGAGTGGTAGGAGCGAGAAGGCGTGGCTAACCGTATCCACGGCGGGTTTGGAGGGCCGAGAAAGCTGAAGAGGGCCTAGTGTCGTCACTTCCGGTTCGAATGGTAGGTCGCCTTCTACCTAGGTCCTAGGGCAGTGGTAGGCAAACTTGGCTCTTTCACACCCTGTGGACTTCAACTCCTAGAATTCCTAAGACAGCTTGGC
>JANHZT010003079.1:138566-154036 GCA_032468215.1 Stegonotus admiraltiensis
AGTTGAAGTCCACCCATCTTCAAGCTTCCAAGGTTGAGAAACGCTGCTTTAGGCAGATTATTGGAGTATTTCATAATGGAAACATACAATTCTCTTCTACAAGTTTCTTGTCAGAGAGGGTTTGACTGTGCCTGTCAAGGACAGTGGGACAGTTTGTTTCTCAGCAAATTTATGATCCCTCAGCTACTTTGCCACAAAGCGTCTTTATATTCTGTCATAAAATATACAGTGACTATTCAAGTAAAGGGAGTATTTAAGGAAACCTTTAAGATACAGATTAACTTTGTTCTAAAACTCTGGTAACTCCAGTCCTTTGGGTCCTTTAATAGGTACTATTATAAGAGGTCCTATCAGATAATATACATCTTTTTATACATGGTTTTATTTTGTAAGAACCCCAAGTTGTAACAGAGTGGGGGAAGGAGGAAGGATGATGCTTTATATTTAATAAACTAAGAGGAAATTGGCATCCTAATGCCTAATAATTTTCACCTTATAAAAAACTATGGAAGATAACATCTATGTTAGGGATTTAAAGAGATTTTAGAGTCTGCACCTAACCAACTGGGTGATCTTGGGCTAATTGATCTCTTTCAATTCTAGGAGTTAGGAGTTAGGCAGTGGCAAACCACTACTGAAAAACCTTGCCAAGAAAACTGCAGGGGCTTTTCAGGCAGTTGCCAGAAGTCAAATACTGACTCATAGCCCCCCTTCGCCCCAAAAGCTCCAGGTTAAATATTATTTATGATATATTTTAATCTTACCTTTACCTTGTAAGCAAGATTTCTTAAGTGTATTCCAAGATAAATGATACGATAGTAAGGCCATCTTATACACCATCAAAGGTGAGCCTGCTTTGCATTGAAAAAAAAAAGAAAGAACCTTCGTTTAAATTGTATTGTATGTTTGATTATTATTGCTATTTAATAACAGTCTGTCTTTATAAAATGATTTTTCTTTCCTGCAGATTTTCTGCCTAAGCAAAGTTTAGCCTAATATTTTTTTTTACTCATGTTATAAACATATGGAAACAGTGGGGCTGTAATGTAGAGGCAGGCGGACTTTTTACAATAGCATCATGAAAGATGCTGTTATAATTAATGATACTTCAAGAAGATTTATAGGCCTCAGACAGAGATAAAACAGAAATATCCTTGCTTCTTTGCCTCCCATCATTTTATGCTCAATAAAATTTTATGTGAAGTAAGTCAAATGAAAAATGTAAGCTCTTAATCTTTTCCTCAATTCCCTATATTACTTGATGAACAGTTTTGTAGAATAAATTGGAGGTTTTTCATTTCTTATGTATGTGCTATTTTGTATTTGAAAGCAGGAAAAAAAAGAAACTATCAGGCTGGCTAAGGTATACTAACTATAATGACAGTAAAATAAATAACCTCCGGGTTGTAGACTTTTTTTTTGGAAAAAAAGTCTTGTCTGTAATGATTCAACAGTCAAATAATTGTTTTGTTTTCCATGGTTTTTTTGAGTCTCTGACACCACACAGGCAGCATTACCACTAACAACCACCAGGGAAAAAAGAATCAAGGAGAAAAAAAAGGAGAAAAATTAAGAAATTGAGAATGATACCTGCGAAATGGTTTTGGCACGTATTTACTAAGAAACAGTATTTGATTTGCTTATTTATGAATAGTAAATATTTTGAATTTATGATGATTTCTGAAGAAGGTTATAATGTTAATGCCCAGGCCTTTGCTATACCGGCTTTTGCTATTGGCTGATTTGAATGAATATTAAAGGCTTTGGGGATCAGTTTGCACAGTAGTCCTCAAAACATGGTTGCTTAGTATATCATGCAAACACTATTGCGGCCTATTGAGTTCATGACTGTTGTTTCTATTTTAGCAATAGTTGTTATATGGAAGCCAATCTGGTGTAGAGCTTAAGGCATCAGGCTAGAGACAGGAGACTAAATTCCACTCCTGCTTTAGACATAAAGCCCAGCTGGGTGACTTTGAGCTAACCACTCTCTCTTAGCCCTAGGAAGGAGGCAATGGCAAACCACATCTGGCAAACCTTGCCAAGAAAAGTGCAGGGAGTTGTCCAGGCAATTGCTGGGGGCCAACACTAAGTTGAAGGCACACACACATGGTTGCTATGGAAAGATGGCGGTAAATTGCCATAATGAAAAACTAACAAGGAAAGAACCTATCTTTCTGCTTATGACTAATGGTCAGAGAGGAAAATAAATTTTGGATTGGTCATGGAATCAATAAACTAGATTGGGAATTAAAATGAAAAATCTGTAGATCTCCTATAGCTCATAGTACAGTAAAAGATCTGAAGTGGTCAAAAGTTCTGGCCAAGCTTTTTATGTAAAGAAAAGAACAGTGATTGACAGTGAGTACTGATGATTAGCTGAAAGGAACAGAGAAGCATTTTGGGAGAAGCCTGGATGTGATATGCAGCAGTATTTTTTAAACTTGTAACTTTAAGATATGTGGATTTCAAGTACCAGCAATTCTCAGCCAGGAATTCAGTTCTGGGTAATTGAAATTCACACATGTTTAAGTTGTCAAGTTTGAAAAACACTGATCTAGAAAAAAGAGGTGATGGCTCAGAGAATAAGGAAGCCTTACCAAGGTTGTAGCAAAGTTGCAGACAAGCGATAGAGACTAACACCTGCTCTTATACTGAAGAAAGGTGGCAGAAACGTTGGGAAGGACATTTGAAAGTGAATAGTTAGAAGATGGAAAGAGCAGGAAGTATTGGAGGCAAAGACTGCCATATAACTTCTGCTATTGTTTATAAGGAGGAGTTTGGTATGGAATTTAAGGAATTCTAATATGAGAAGGTATGCCAGTTTGGTGTAGTAGCTAAGGGAGGCTGGATTAGAAGCCTGGAAAGTGCCTTAGAGTGATTTTGGGCCAGACATACTCATCCCTAAGAAGATACTGGCAAGTCACTCCAAAAAACCCCCCACATTTCTCCCCAAACTCCATTTTCCCGTTCATTTCCCATCTTTCCAATTTTCCTCACTCTCCAAAGCCTCTCAAAATCATGTCAATATCTAATCCTTGCTGTCATTTCCAGATGTGCTGCCACTGACCTTTCTTAGGCAAGGTCTCACATTTTTCCAATGCTGCTCTAGAAATAGCCAATTTCTTATGCTTCTTTGTTTTCAGCAAAAGAAGACACACAAATGACAAGAGCACCAATGGGTGCTCCCAACCACAAATTTCAGATAAACCAAGGACTCTTTTCGCAATGTTCACTCTCACTTCTTCTACATGTAATAGCCTGTATCACTATTAACTGTTGTCTGTTTACTCTCAGCTGCTCCACTCTTAGTATCAAACTTGCCAACTTATTTAGCTATTTGGATTTCACAAACATAGCAGTCGCCAGCATTGGCAGCACTCCCTGTCACTTCTTCCTTAAGGGAATGCCTTTTGATCTTCCCTTTTCTTTCCCTGTCTTCATTTTCTAACTTTCTATATGGCAGTTGAGTATGAAAACCTCTCTCTGTGTGCAATTCACCATTCCTGCCCCAATCACAATAGAAGACGCACTTTTGCTTATTTCTGTTGCTTTCACTTTTGTTTCATGAAGAACTAACACTTGGTGCTGTCTGAGGAAAAAAAGTCAGTTGTAGAATCAATTTTGCCACAAAGCCCTGGCTTTGACCTTGTATCTCTTAAGTCTGTGACTGACCAGTACTGTTCTGCATTGCATGATTCTCATGTACTATGAATTTGACCTCTGATGTATTTCAAACTTCTGTAATTCAACTCTTAAACAAATTAACATCAGAAAAAATGTTATTGGGACATCGCAGACTGTGTCATGCCAGGATGTCAGTGGATTTCACACTTTTGTGAAATGGGTGGGTATTTAAAAGTGATAAATAAAAAATCATTTCTTCAGGTTTTTTAAAAATTTAACAATGTCAGTTGCACAGTCTTTGTTTTTTGTTTTTTAAAAAAGATTATGATGAAAACACCTAAACAACTCCTAAATACCACCTCATAAATAGGATTCTGCTTATCTCCCACAAAAATTAATATATCTCAAACTGCTGCTTTGCAGTTTCTCACCCTCCTTTTGTTGAAACTAATGAGTCACGATTACAGTAATGCTTTTTTGTGACTTCAAAACCATTTTGCTTAATGAGGTACTAAGTCTTTGTAATTAGGCCCAGAAGGGAACTGGGACATAGCCCCTTAAGAGCAATAATTATTTAGGTTATTTATGGTAATAAAATGTAGAAAATAGGAATGCTTCCTCAGAATGTGGCTATTTATTCTTTTACATATTACATATTGCCTAACAGGCAATTACCCTATTAATGCAACGTTTGTTGCTAAAGACATTAATTGAAATGTAAATTAAATGTAAATTGGCTAATTAAATTGATATGTAATGAACTTGTCATGCAGGCCTCTGAGATCAGATACATTTGGCTAATAAACAAGTTTTACTAAAGTACAATTGAAGTACAATTGTGCCACTAGAGTTAAAATTATATAAGCTTGCCTTTACATTCACCTTTAGTATTCAGTCGCTTGTTCTGAATCGATGCAGTGGTGATATTTCAAGTTTATTTTTTTGTTCGGATGACTCTTTGTGGAGTTTGTTGCTCTGAACAGCAAACTCCTGCATAATTTCAACTAAATAGTTCCTTATTTCTCTAGTTGTTGAAAAACTTATCCTTTGGCATCACAGTTTTATGTTTCGGCCTACTGAGCAGGACTCCAGAAAACTCTGAGCATGAAAGACATTCTATAGCTGTTAGCAGAATAATAATAAAAAGTAGATAGCTCTTTAGTGCTTTACATTTGGCTGAATTCACACATTATATAAATCCTAATATAATTTGCTTCTTTTTGCTGTAGTTCTGTGACCTCATGGCTAAGAGCAGGTGGTTTATCATTCTGTGCTAAGTCATAATAAATTTTGTTTGATCTCAGATAAATATTCTATGTGAACCCAACTACTGTGGTTTATAAACTTCCTTTTTGTCTTAGCCATATGTATGAACCAGACCATAATCACTTGCAGGTCATTTTTTTTTAAAAAAAAATCCTGGCTTAACATGGTGATGCACACAATTGCCCTACTCGGCAACTAAGCATTATTGTGACCAGACATCTTTCCTACCCAACTACTTTTGCACCTTCAAATTTAGGGGTAGGCCTTGCAGATATCGCTGTACAACCATACCTGAATAGCCTAGCTGTCAATAATTACCTCTGCACAGAACAAAAAAGGGAAAAAAAGATTTAGTAGTAGAGGTAGGGAAGCATCATTGGAGATGTTGACATCAGAGGTGGTCCTCAACTTGCAACTGTAATAGAGACTTACAGTTGTAAGTCATGACAGTCGTAAAGTAGGTCACCCACCTGACTGATCCAATTTTATGACCCTTTGGGGGATGGTTGTTAAGTGAACACCACAGTAAAGGAAATCCATTGTTTGCCATGGACCATTTTTGCCAAAAACCAGAAGTAAATGCCAGTTTTCAGCAAAAACATCACACTGCAGACAGCCATAAATGTGGGTCAGTTGCTGAGCACCCAAAAATGCTGTTACATGATTGGGGGAGATGATGTCAGAACTTTGGAACCATCTCATAAGTAGCCTTAAGGAGGCTCATTGTAACTTTGAACTAAGCAAGTGATCATAAGTTGAGGACTATGTACATAAAGAGGAAGGTTATGTCAAATTGGTGAAAATTACTAACAAAAGGGTGCTTACCAGTGGTGGTATTCAGCCAGCTCGAACCGGTAGTGGTGACCTGCGGGTGGCTCTGGCGCTATGCCATCCTATTTAGCCACTTTTCTAAGCAATGCACATGCATGCAAAGCGCATACACGGAAGGTGTGCACACTCACATTTTTGGTGCATGGCAAACCATTGGTAAAATTATGAGAAACTCACCTCTGGTGCTTACTTGCAAACCTACCCATCATACCTCTTCAGTATTCTGGGATCATTATTTCATTTCTTTCTGCACCCCAGAGAGAAATATTTCCAAAGCTGACAAGCCACTGCTTTAAAAACAAACTCTCAAAAAAAGCATGATTTGAAATCTGATTTGCAGCTGACTGCATCTTTGTTAATGGGCCTAAAATGTCTGCAGTCTAGTCATTTTGCTTTTTCCTATAGCATATCTTTCAACAGAGTAATTTTCTAGACAGAAATGCACAGAGGATCTTGGTTCAATAGGTTTAACTGAAGCACAACTATCTGGAAATGGCAGCATTATCTATAATAAAGTAATTCCTTCCATTTGATCTCCTATTTTAGGCTAGACTGGTGAATGCTTGGAAAATTACCTCATCACACAGCCTCATGTAGGTCATCTCCTCCAAAGTTGCCCATCATTTTTGCATTAATTTTTAAGATTACCAGAAATGTTTAACAATTTTTTCTTTCATATCCTGCATGACTGCATTTTATGTGACTCCATTTTTTAAAAATTAGGGGAACAAACACTTGACTTTTGAAGGTTCAAATTCTTCTGAAGGCATTTAGAATGAGACTGGTGTAGGGAAAAAAACATTCCAGACTTATTTGTGTAGCTACTTCATGTTTGCACCTACATACCAATAAGATACTCACAATATGAAACTTCCTTCAGATTTCAGTTACTAGAGATATGCACTAATAAGTGTGACCAATCACATAGGTTTTTGGAGAGGCACATGAAACAGAGATATAAAATGACAGGACATTGTGAAACACTCAGAATACTTCATATAAATTTAGGTATAACTTTGCCTTGCTTGGCCCCAAATCTCAGTATGGTCAAGATCAGGTGTGTCAAACACAAGGCCCGCGGGCTGGATCCGGCCAGCAATGTGGTCAGATCCAGCCCACAAGGCCATCCTGGAAAATGTAAGGGACCGGCCCACATCGCTTTGGCCCTGTCTACCCAATGTGAAGAGGAAACATCGGGCCAGTGGCTTCAGTCCAGTCTGCCCAGTGTGAAGAGGAAACATGACAGCAGTTTGGGGAGTGGAGTCAAGCTGGCAATGCCCACCCAGTTGGCCACACCCAGTAGGTCACACCCACCTGGCCCCCCAAGGTCAACCACAGCCCTGATGCAGCCCTCAGTGAAATTGAGTTTGACACCCCTGGCCAAGATGAACACTCAAAACAATATGTATTTGTAACAGCCAATCTAAAAAAAATAATGGGAGGAAATACTAAAATGAATGGAGAAGACAAGAGCAGACCAAGTTGAAGGTAAGAGAAATGGGTTCAAACCCTCATATAAATTGATTTTTTTTCTCCTTTAAAGGTTCTACTATCAGATCTAGGCTGCAAAAACCTAAAAGATCAAAGAAAGACAACAAAGAGATACATAATAAAATATTTGCTACTATCTGGTGGTTCTCTGGATTTTTACAGCCCCAGTCTAGTAGCCCTACTTCAGAGTATCATTTAATTTGTAATCAAAATCTCTGCAACTATTCTATCTTTCGCCCTCCTCAATGTATTTTTTTCTCCCTTGTGTATAAAGGGGGTCTCGAAGAGAACATGAGGTACAAATCAGGAAGTGCTCTAAAAATCCAACTCGTTGCTTTCTGAGTCAATAAATAGTTGATCCTATCCAATTAAGGAAATAGCTATATTTTTTTCCTTTGCCCCTATCATTTTAGATACTCATTCCAACCTTACATATGTTAATTTGATCAGTGTTATTATAAATTACAGATAGAAGGGAAGAGATGTAGTCTCTCAGCTCAGGCTAACTTACATATTTGTGACTGAGATGAGATTTAAATTGGAGACATTCTGATTGGTTATGACAACACTATAACATCACAAGAAAAGGCAGCAGAAAAAAATAACATATTCCAGAGTAAAGCTCCATAATTAGGTGTTGCAATACAAGGGCAGTGGTGAAATCCGGCTGGATCTATCCGGCTCACGTGAACCAGTAGCGGCGGCGGGAGGCTCCACCCACCTGCTGGAATGTCATTACGTCCCATTTTTGACTCTCTGTGCATGTGCAGAAAAGGCACACACTCACATTCCGGAACTGGTAACGAAGGTAAGTGTATTTCACTGATGTACAAGGGCAATAATCAGTCAACTGCATTTAGTCATGGGAATCAGTGGCTTGATAACAGTGTGAACAGATTGCCCAGTTAGATGGGCCAGGGATCCAATTCAGCAAGGCACTGCTTTGTTTATATGTCTATTTTTGGCCAGATCCATTTACTCCATTGTGTTCAGATCCAGTTGCTGCATGGAAAAGCAATTTCACATAAGAATATCAACTACTCCATTGCTATTCCATTGCTTCAATAAAGGGAAAATTTATGCAGGAAGAATTGAATGCAATGAATTGCTTCCTCTATTGACAAAAATGCAAAGTGTGCTAGTGAATACTCAAGTGCATTTTAGAAGCAAGCATTGGCCTTTGATTTCAAGGCAAACAGTGATTAATTACACCAACAATCAGTTTCTCTCCAACTGCTGGGGCAAACTGCATACTCCACCCAAAATATTTCTATTTTTTTCTCTACCCAAAGTATTTCTTGCAAACTATCATTCTCAGCTACAAAAGCCAGTGGTCCTTAAAAGTGCAAATATATGCATGTTTTCTTCCAGCTGCTTCATCTCTGTCTCTTAGCTATTGGGAAATGGACTGCTGGTTTTCTTCATGCCATCATTAGTGGAAACGCAGAATGTGGCTCCAACTAGCTAGAATGAGAGAGTGATCAATGCCTCACTGGAAAAGTGTTCTAGCAGATAATTAGAAGAATAGTCACAGGGTGGGAGTCTCTCTTGCCTGACAGAAATAATGGGCATTTTGCTTGAAATTTAGGGGCCTCCCTTAGAACTGTAACAGTTTAAAGTTTCTGACACCTTTATAGCGTACGGAAAACCACTATATAGAAATCACGTGGAACTTTATTTTTGCCTAACTAAATTCATATGGCTTCATCCATCTCCATCACCTTAATGAAGATATCAACCGCACTAATCCAGGAAAGCAGTAACAAAGTATGGTCCTGATGGACTTTCAACATGCTACTATTTATGATGGTTATGGCTCATACAGCCCAGGTTTGTTTATGTTAGCTAGTTGTACCAAGTGGACTCCAGAAATTAGATAATCCACAACATAGGATTAGAATTCAGTTACTAGGGATCTGGATTTTTGGACAAAAGTCTAGCTGATTTTGCATATATAGGGAGTTGAAGGAGCCTCAGGATGGCCATGATTTACATCAAGAATTTGGCTCTTGCTACAAGCTGTCTATGTAGTTCTGAAGTCTTATCCCATGGTCCCTTATAAAGATTTTCTCCAGTTTATAGGAAAATGTTTCAGCTCTGCTGTTCCAGAACTGGATAATTCAGTTTTCCCAGTGCTATGCTTACTAAAACAAAATAACTATTTTCTTCCAACTGTATAAAGTATACATTACAATATTACCACAAGGGAGGCCAAATTTCCACAATATATAGACTTTAGGGGAAATGTTAACATTCCTTCTTAGTTACAGTGAAGTCATGGTGGCCACTTCTACTTTTGCAGTTTCAAAGTGGCCCACAATTAATCCAAAGGGGGATTGCCCCTTTTAGAACATTGAAATTGACTTTGGGATTGATCTGAAGCTGCAACATGAATTAATATTCTGACAAGCACAGAGTGGCCATCATCTCCACCTTCATCTAGCAAAGTGGCTTTACTGTTTTATTTTTCTCATTCTCTTCCTTCAACTGTGCTATCCTTTGTTCCACTGAGATGACCAGCGCAAAGCAATAATCAAACACAGAAGACAGTTTATATTAGATTAAAATGCTGTTTAGCTTAAACTATTTTATTTCATTTCTATTGGTGGCACATTGACTTCCACATTGCAATATTTTTCAGATTTTTCAAAAATAAAATCAATCCTACCAGTATAAAAATCCATCACACTTTTGCAGTATCATTAATTAAACCTGTATCATAATTCCCTGTGGTGCCTGGCTGACTGAGGAATTCTGGGAGTTGAAATCCACACATATTAAAGTTGCCAAGGTTGAGAAACACTGATCTAGACATTAAATAAATCATAGCAGTAACACTCAATTTTATCCGATCTCGATTTTATTCAAGCTTTTGTGTTACCTGTAGGTGTCCCTGAATGGTTAACATTCAAAATTTGAGACTTAAAAAGTGATGAGCGCAGCAAAAAGCTAAGAGCTTATTAAAAATTGTTCTATTACTATATCATCTATAAATAAGAAATAAAGATAAAAAGCCAGGAGGAAGAGACATGTCTATGATTAATCAGTGTTTAGAATGGTTTTTCTAAGGCTCACTTCTTGTATTTCTTACCACCTACAGCTTCTTAGTATGCAAACAAGTAGCAAAGATATTTCTTTTATTAATCAGAAAGATTAAAGACAACAAATGTTAGTGTTTAATGGGATGCACATACAAACTTTAGCATAAATAATAATGTTAACAAACTATATTAAGACAAGTATTAACTTTATTTGTTTGTTTTATTTAATGGGACTTATATGCCGCCCTATCTCCGACAGGACTCAGGGCGGCTCACAACAATTAAAAAGACAAACAAGCAATTAAAACAAAAGTCTAGGTTTAAAATTAAACAAAAATTCAACAAAACCCAATTAAAATTCTATTAAAATCCCCATCAGTCCAGGGTGGCCAGGTGAAATAGCCACATTTTCAGGCCATGGTGGAAGGAGTGAAGGCCGGGGGCCACCCGGAGCTCCAGGGGGAGTTGATTCCAAAGGGTGGGTGCGCCCACAGAGAAAGCTCTCCCTGGGGGTCACCAGACAACACTGTCTGGCCGACAGCACTCTGAGTAGGCCGTTCCTGTGGGAACGCACCGGGCGATGGGAAGCTGTTGCTGGCTGCAGATGGTCCGCCAAATATCCCGGGCCTAGGCCATGTAGGGCTTTATAGGTGATCACCAGCACCTTGAATCTCACCCAGAGGGCAACTGGCAACCGATGCAAGTCGCATAGGAGAGGTGTAACGTGGGAGTGTTGGGGTATTCCCGTCACTACCCGCACGGCCGCATTCTGCACCAGCTGAAGCCTCCAAGTGGTCTTCACGGGCAGCCCCATGTACAGAGCATTGCAGTAGTCAATACGGGAGGTGATAAGTGCATGAGTGACCATGTGTAGGGCATCTCAGTCCAAGTAGGGGCACAATTGGCGCACCAGGTGAACCTGGACAAATGCACCCCTGGTCACGGTCATTACATGATCTTCCAAACTTAACCGTGAATCCAGGAGGATGCCCAAGTTGCATGCCCTATCTACAGGGGGCAGCACCTCATCCCCTATAACCAAAGATGGAATCTCTTGTTCGAACCAAGATGCCGGTACCCACAGCCACTCGGTCTTGGCAGGGTTGAGCTGGAGCCTGTTTCTCCCCATCCAGGTCCACACCGCTTCCAGGCACCAGGACATCACGCCGAGGACATCACTGGGCTGGTTCGGGGTGTATATGAAAAGCTGGGTATCATCAGCATACTGATGATACCTCACCCCGAAACCATGGATGATCTCCCCCAGCGGCTTCATATAGATGTTGAACAGAAGAGGAGAGAGGACCGACCCCTGGGGCACCCCACAAGTGAGGGGCCTCGAGGCTGACCTCTGCCCCTCCGCCAATACCACCTGCAAGTGCCCCGCGAGGCAGGAGGAGAACCACCATAGAACAGTGCCTCCCACCCCCAACCCCTCGAGGCGTCGCAGCAAGATACCATGGTCGATGGTATCGAAAGCCACCGAGAGATCCAATAGGATCAAGACAGAGGAATATCCTTTGTCCCGAGCCCTCCAGAGATCATCCACCAGTGCGACCAATGCCATCTCCGTGCTGTACCTGGGCCTGAAACCTGATGTACGGATCTAGGTATTATGTTTCCTCCAGGGCCGATGGGAGCTGCCATGCCACCACGCTCTCAACAACCTTCGCAAAGCAAAGGTTGGAGACAGGATGAACATTGTTCAAAATGGATGAATCCAAGGCAGGTTTCTTGAGGAGGGGCCTCACCACCACCTCCTTCAAGGCAGTGGGGAAGCTACCCTCACCCAAGGATGCAGTAATCACTGCCCAGATCCAGTCACGTGTAACCTACAGGCTGCGTAAATGAGCCAGGAGGGACACAGGTCCAACAAACACATGGTAGCACTCAGCTTCCCCATGATCCTGTCCACTTCCTCAGGGGTAACAGCATCAAACTCCTCCCAAATAACAAGACCTGTCATCTCCCCCTCATCTGACCCTGCCCAGTCAGAGTCCAGACCGTCCCAAATCTGAGCGATCTTGTCCAGCAGATGCTGACTATACTCCTCAGCCCACCCCCACAGAGGGTCATCCCCCACTCCCCGATTCAAAAAGGAGCATGACACCCCAAACAGGGCGGCCAAGCAATTATCTGTGGACGCGATGAGGGCAGAGAAGTAGGAACGCTTTGCTGCCTCCATCTCCACTAGATAAGATCGTATGAAGGATCTTAACTGTGCATGGTCAGGTTTGGAACGACTGGACCTCCAACAGCTCTCTAGGCCTCTCCTCCACTGCTTCATCTCCCAGAGCTCCTCAGTAAACCAAGGGGCCAACCGGGATCTGTGCCGGGTCAGAGGCCACAAAGGCACAACCCGGTCAAGAGCCCTGGAGGCCGCCCTTTCCCAGGCATCCACCAGAGCCTCAACCGGGGCATGGGCAAGAGAGAGAGGTATCGTCCCAAGCTCCATCTGGAACCTCTCAGGGTCCATCAAGCGCCTGGGGCAGAACCAGATGGTCGGTCCCGCATCCCAGCGGCAGGGGGTGGCATAGTGGAAGCCCAGCCGGAGGAGATGATGATCGGTCCATGACAGGGGGTAAATATGGGTCTATATTCAGTTGGTTACAGTATTGATTAAGATGTTAGTTAAATCTGAAAATTTTAATTGATTCCTGGTATGATTTGTGATTGACTAATCAGATTCAAAATTTCAAAATTCCAAATCTCCAATGAGAGAGTTCCTGTAAGTTTCCATGTTCATGAAATGATTGCAATGGATCTATTATTTCTTAGCTTAGGAAATACACATTTAGGTTCAAGACCAGGGGTGTCAAACTTGCGCCCCATGGACCAGATGCATCACATGGAGGCCACGTCCACCCCAGCTCCGTGAATGGGAAAAATGACATGAAATGTCACGTGATGGCAATGTGATGGGCGAGTGTGACACCTATGTTCTACACTCTAGACCAGTGATGGCTAACCTTTTTGCCGTCGCGTGCCAAAAGCGGGGGTCGCGTGGGGGGTCACGGGTGTGTGTGCCCACATCCATAATTCAATGCGCCCCGCCCTCCCGTGCATGCACACACAACCCCCATACACTTCCCCCTGCTTTTGGCATGTGATGGCCCGGTGGGCCTGGTAGGCCTGTTTTTCCACCTTCCCAGGCTCCAGAGGCTTTCTAGGAGCCTGAGGAGGTCAAAAACAGCCTTCCCCATGCCCCCCAGAGGCCTTCCGAAGGCCAGAAACGGCCAATTTCCCGACTTCCAGTGGGACCGGAAGGCCTGAAAATCAGTTGGCTGGTGGGGGCATACACGCTGGAGCTGAGCTAGAGCAACACTTGCGTGCCCACCAATATGGCTCCGCGTGCCACCTGTGGCACCCGTGCCATAGGTTCGTCATCACGGCCCTAGACTATACAGGAAAAGTATCTCCATTAATCAGGTGCCATTGTATTATCTATTGTACTTATTCCTACAATATGTGGGTAGGAACAATCCTAAAAATATGCACAAATGAATTGAATGTGCAGTTAATTTATCTAGAAATAATCAAACTTTTAAAAAGTATTATAATTTATTGTATTATCACTTTCAGCCAATTGAACCAGAATGAACAAATACTATAAAGGCATTTTCTCTTCTCTTCCATATTTTCACCATAATTAAGCAATCAAAATAAATATTGATTCTAGATATTGCTTATTCAGTCACCGCTGCATCATGGGAAATTGCCCCATATCATTCTGTTCCTGTTATGACATTCTTCCAGCCTAGCTTTCATGACTCTTCAGAGTTTTTCATTCAATTAGTATGCTATCTTCTACTACAAACCATTTTCGGATGAGAATTCCAAATTATGATTTAAACATTAAAGTGTAACATAAGAACAAACCAGTGTGAAGGAAAGAATCGCATCCACCAGAGTACAGAACAATGGAGACCAGCAGTGTCAACGCAGATGCTAAATGCTTATCTGAATAAAAAAATGTTTTCCTATTTGGAGGAAGAGTATCAAAGATGGGATTAGTTTAGCTTCTATTTACATTTTTTTTACAACAATTCAAGAATCTCCACCATCTGTCACAAGAAGCTGTGATTGTTATGCTGGCAAAAAAGAGGCACATAACTCTTGTGTATTAGGGTTTGTCCCTAAATGATGCACAATAAAATAACAGCAGTTACTAGCATACTTTTACCTTGGGAATGGATGAACTCATTATTCTACCTAAGCATAGTTGGACATCTGCTTCAACTAGTTTAAAACAAAACAGGTTAAAAAATCACGGGTTCTTTTAGCTGTTTTTATGGGTTATTTTCTAATTTTGTACATAGGTCAGAATCCATTAGAGCCAAGCAGCCAATACAGTTTAATAAATATATAAATGGTGGTTTGATCTCAATTTATTCTCATTAAAGAGGTCCAGGTTCCTGTAGCCTTCTTCTCTTATTCATTCTTGTCTGAGGCTTAAGGGAGAACCAAGGCTTTCTAGTGTCTGGACTGATCCAGGAAAACAGTTGTAGGAGAAATAGAGATAATAGTCTTGAAAGGCCAGCAACAGCAATCTTTTTACTATCTACTGATAAGGAAAACAACTTCTTCCTCACCCTCTTCCTCTTATTCCTTTGTCCTTGACCTTTCAGGGGTGTGTGTGGGGGGGGGTTGTTGCTTTTAAAGTGGTATCCGTTCACTGTGGTTTCCTGCATATGAACTATTCAATTACTTCAATGCTTCTGTGTTTGCTATAGCATGAAACAGTGATAGCTGGAATAATTCACCTGTCTCCTTGAGATAGCAAGCCTGGTAATTTTAAACTCTGTTCATTTTATCCATACCAGCAAATGTTATAAAATTGTTATAGAAATATTCTTTTTCCCCTCTGTAGAATCTTCACCCAGGAATTCCATATGCAATATTGGCATAAATAGATAAAGCCTAAAATTGCATTGCTGTCCCTTCATAAAGGAGACAGACCTATTCTCTGTTGTTAGGTTTGTAATTTAGGAATAAAGTGGTTTTTGATGGCTTAGAAGAAAGTGAAAACCAGAGCAATAATAATAATAATAATAATAATGTGTTGATGTTTGCAGTCGAATTTTCTGGTCAGGACAGAAGAATGTATGCAAAACAAATGAACTTCTTGTTTTGAAAAATGGATGGAGTCGATTGTTACTCAATTTTAGCAGTATAATTAGAATTTTAGAATAGAGGGGATCATGTATGCAACTT
>JANHZT010003080.1:12418-31732 GCA_032468215.1 Stegonotus admiraltiensis
GTACTGTTTGTTTTTTATCTTTGGCTGTGCACCGCCCTGAGTCCTTCGGGAGAAGGGCGGTATAAAAGTTTAATAAAAAAAAAAAAATAACAAGTAGTTTAGCACTAATGATGTTACATAATTTGGGTAATGAAACATCTGCGAAAAAACAACCAGCCTTAGAGAGCACGAAGGCCCCCTCGATGCAATGTTTTACAGTTGAAAAAGAAAATTGAGGATCTCTGATTCTTTCTTCCCTTGGCAGGTGGAGAAATCAGGCTAAGGATAAAGAGACGGATTGACCATGAATTATACAACGTTCGAGCTAAGACAGCCCAGGGCATCAAAGAATTCTATGACTACGATATCTCCCTCATTGAATTGGAGAAACCTGTGACCTTTGGAGGAAGAATCAGGTACCGTGTCTTTTTGCCAAGGTTTTAAAGTTCACCTGGTTTGTTTTGAAACATTGATTTTTTTTTATAAAAAGGTTTTTTTATTTTTTTAGACAAACACACATACAAACATACAAACATACAATGTATTTCCTTTGAACAAAGTATTTGGCCGGTTCACGAATTTAAACAATGTTTAGTCATTTCAATTGAATTTCATCTATTTTTTTAAAAGACCATTTCAATTAAATTTACAGTTTCTATATTACCTTTTTGCCATATTCATTTCTCATCTATTTTTTAAAGAACCAATATTACCCTACATTCTCACCTCTAATCTTAATCTTAATCAAATTCAGTTTTTCCCTTCTATTCTATATTTTGCCCCTTCCCATTGTCATCTATTTGTATATCTATTCTCACCTTGATTCATTATGTAATGTTACAGTAATTTAATTCTTATAATAATAAGTCCGCTTATTTTATATCATGAAAATACAAATCCAACATTTTAGTATATCACAATTTAACATTTCTACTTTTTTCACATTATAATAATTTAAAAATATTCTAGCTGTTATCCATTTCAATTGTTACAATTTAAACTTATTCATATTTCTTATAAGAAAAAAGAGAAACACAATACAAATATTCCAACTGTTATTCATTTCATTTTGCAATCATAAAGTTTCCCATTTTTATACTACAGTTAATATTTCAACATTACAATTTATTGTAATACTAGTTATTTTAATTGTTACAGTTTATTATTAGTTTCATTTTTGCAATCATATGGTTTTCTCTTTCATTTCTTTTTCTCCCTTCCCATTTTTATTTTCACCTTTTTCTTTCCCCTTTTTTTTGTATTTTGAAATCTTGAGCTTTCCTCTTTTGCCCTAAACTTCCCATTGTTTCCCATCTCTTTTCTCCTTTTCCTACTTCTCCAGTATTTATCTCACTGTTTATCCCAGTGTAATCGTTCTGTGATTCACAAATCTGAACTCTTCTATTTTGCCCTGCATTTCCTGTCATTCCCCATCCTTTTCCTCTTTTTTTCCTTTTCACTGTTAATCCCAGTGTAATCATTTAAGTTTTTTGTGTTCTTTCTATTCCTCCCTTCTCTTCTTCTTTGACTCTTTCTGCCTTTTCTGTTTTTTCCATTGTTAATCCCAATGTAATCTCTAAAAACCTCCTTTTTATCATTACTATACATATATTCAATTACTTTGCCAAAATTAATCTCATTGTCTTTATCTTCTTTTTTGTTTTCAGTCTCTGTGTCTTGCTTCTCCGTCTTTGTTTCCTTGTCAGCTTGAACATGCTCTCTCTCAGTTTTTGGATCCTCAAGTTTCAATTCTCCATGTAGCATTGTAATTATTCCTCTTATTTCCACTTTCCATGATGAATACATCATTTCCATCATTTCTCTAATTTCCTGCGCCATTTTATTCTTTCTGTATTAGTATTATTCCAGATTTAAAAGTTCCGTTGTTTTCCCTTTTTTTCCCAAAGTCAGGCCGCTTACAAACAAAGCAATCCTCCCCAAAAGTTCTCACGGCCAGCACTGATATGATTCAAAGTTTTCCAAAACAAAAATTCCAAATTGCAGTACTCTTTTTTCTCCTGAAGATGTCTCTCTAGAATCCACAATTCTCTTAATTGTTTAACAGTGTGTCCATTTTGTATCAATCTTTGTTAACAACCTAGCTTTTTTTTTGCTTCTTTTTAACTTTGAAAGTACCAAATACATTTTATAGTCCAGTCCAAATTAAAACAATGCTTTTCCCCTCTTTTTTTTTAGGTATAAAGCACTTCTATTGCAGAGCTTAATATCCAATTGTCTTTTGTTTTATTTTTCTTAGTTTTCAACAAGAAAGGATCTATTTATTTTCTTTCCAATCCTTTAGCCAATTTTGGGGTTGTTTCTTCTAATTCTTAAAATTTTCCAGTCAATTTTATTCAAAAATCAATTTTCTTTTCAGATTTGTCCCTTTAAATTCCTCTTGCTTTCTCTTTTCTTCCCCTGTGCCCGTTAGCTGCTAATTTTACACTGGGGGTTTCAAAATAATTGTTGTTGTTGTTGTTATCTTGCCTGTGGGTTGGCTGCCACTCACCTGGCTTCAAAAACTCAGTTGCTTTCACTGCTCCTGCTTGATACTTAGTCCGGTTGCCCCAGCTTCTTAACAGCCGTAATGTCTGCCGCCTCCGCTGCCGAATTGGAGAGAGATTCCTCTGACCTTCAAGGAACTTGCCTGTTCCTCTTGGTCCTCCGAGGTGCCTCTCCTTCTTCTCCGTCCCTACAGGACGGTTCTGGTCTGAAGACCCCTCGGCGGCTGTTCATCAGTCCAGGTTTTCTCGGAGCTCATCAGAGCCTGCTAATTTCCCGACTGTCTCGCTGCGACGCTTCCGGTCGAATTCTAGTTTGGTTCTCTTCTTGATTAGTTTCCATCCATTGCTTCTTGTCCTGCCTTCTGGTGCTTTGGAGAACAGGTGGATCCCCCCCCCCTTGTTTGTGGCACCCCTTCAGATATTGGAACACTGCTATCATGTCGTCCCCCTGTCCTTATTTTCATTAGACTAGCCAATTCCTGCAACTGTTCTATTTTAGCCTCCAGCCCCCTAATCATTTTTGTTGCTTTTCTCTGCACTCTTTCCAGAGTCTCAACATCTTTTTTATATTCTGGTGGACCAAAACTGGATGTGATATTCCAAGTATGGTTTTACCAAAGTGATACTAATGCTGCACATTACCTTGATTCTTTCCCTCTGTTAATGCAGAGGATTAATAGAATTGCATTGGCTGTTTTGGCAACTACAACATCCTGCTGGGTCATACTTAACTGGTGGTCCACTCGGACTCCTAAATCCCTCTTACATTTATTGCTGTTGAGCCAGTTGCCATCTATTCTCTACCTGTGCATTTGATCTTTCTTGCCTAAGTGTAAAACCTTGCTTTTCTCACCCCTGAATAACATTTTGTTGGGCAGGGCCCAGTGTTAATGTCCTCTGTCATCCCTCAGTACCTCCCCATGTAGCCTTGGAGATTTAAACTCATTCAAAATAAACTGTTATTGCCTGCCCAGATTTCAATCAGCTCAAGTTTTTTTCCTCCTCTTTGTCCTGTTGGGCTACATACTTCCTTGTTGAACAAGACACTGAAGCAAAGCAAGCGTTAAATACCCTTTGCCTTTTATCTCTTAGCATCTTCTATCCTCACTGAGGAGCTGCTGCACTTGATTTCCCCTTATTGTGAGTTTATCCAAAAAGCTTCCTAGCACCTCTGCCACATCTTCAGCAACTGTGCCTAACAACTAGTTAGACAGGACTCCCGTGAGCAGCTCAGGTGGTCGACCTCCTTCTGCGTGAGCCTCTCTCTGCCTCTGGTCTCCTGCTGTGGGATGTGAGTGTCTCAGAGGCCATGCAAAAGGCCGAGCTACAGTTGGGATAATTCTGGAGAAGGAGCCCTTTGCCGTCCATCTTCCCAAATATCAAACACTAAGCAGGGTTTCCAGTGGCCCCAACAGGCTGCTGCTTCCTTCTCGTTTGGTAGAATGACAGCCACCTGGGCTGCCAGCCCTACCTGGGAATACCTCTCTAGATTCCTTTGTCACGTTTTCAGAGAGAGATGTCCTGCCACCACCTGAGTGAGGCGTCTCTTCTAGAGCAGCCTTTTAATTCAAGAGGCAGTGACTGCAGTTGCCCACTCTGGCCTGGCACACACGTGAGACCCGATCCCAGAGTGGCCCAAAAGAAAGAGGCAGGCGACCACTTGCAGGCCGAGGAACAGCCATGCTCCAGATGAGCCCACAGGAAATTGCTGGCGGTTGCACCACCAGGACACGCACCAGAGTGGCAGCTGGATATTTTTTTTAATATGGGGACACTTGTGCTGCTCATGGAGAGACAATCACAGTTCCAAGAGAATAGAGCTTTACTGTCTTACAAAGACCTGGTATAAAATAACTTTTGATAAAATAACAAGAGAGACTTTCACGTTCCTTTTTTGCTGAAATTATTTCTCTTCCTACATGTTCCATGTGTTCTCTGAAAATAGAAAAGCTATTTAAAAAGCAGTGTGCGCACACACACTCACACACACTAGAGGAACTGAATAGAGGAAGGATGAAAGGGGGGAAAGGAGCCTCAAAGGGGGGTGGGGGTGAGAGAAACAGAGTGAAAAGCGATGGAAAAAGGAGGGGGGGACGGAGAGCTCTGAAAAGAAAGGCTGAATGGAGCTGCAGGAAGGGGAAAGAGGAGAAGCGCTTGAAAAGAAAGGAGCCCAGATTCACAGGCTGTGCCAACCCCCCCTTGTGTAAAGATGTAAAATCCTTTTGGCTTTTCACGTTCTCTCTCTTTGCAAGGGGGTGGGGTGGGGGGAGAAGAAAGTTAATTCCCAACTGAGCAGAAAATGAAGGTGGCCAAATGAAAAGAGGAAGAATCTACCCTTAAGAAATCTTGCGAAAAAGAAATCACTCACTCGCACACTCAGTTAAAAATCAAAATTGTGTGTCTGTTGTGTGGGGGGGAACATCTGCCCCAACAAACAAAGCCTCTCTCAGCCAGAGAGAAGGGCTTTTTCTCCCAGATGGGTGGCGTCCAGCAACTGGAGGCCTGCCATGTCCCCCCCAGGTGGCCTCTGGGCCTTGGGCAGGAGGGGCAGTTCGGTCCGCTCCTGACCCATCCTGTCCTCCTCACTCGCCATTTGTTTTTCAGTTAATGGCACAGAGCTCACCCAGCTGGCTAGTTGTGGCTCTTGTTCACTGCTAAGGATTCTACAGCTGGGGGACAGCAGGGCCAGGCTGCAGCCCAGATGCAACACAGGGGTAGTGAGCTGAAGCCCACAGTGTGACCTGGCAAAAAAGAGATGGTCCTCCTGTTGGGCTGGGGGGGCAACTGGAGGGGTCCATCCCATCAGCATGCCCAGGGTCACTCCAGAAATCCCCCGGGGCAGCAATCTATTTATTTATTTATTTATTTATTTGATTTCTATACCGCCATTCTCCCGTAGGACTCAGGGCGGTGTACAATGAAAAATCTAGTTAGAGCAAACAAAATTCTAAATAAGACCAAACTATAACTTAGTTTAAAATTAAATATTTGGTGGTTCTCCGATGTGCCGTTCTCAACTCTCTGGGTAAGAAGCTGCTTTTTCTAATTTTGTGTCCAGCAGGTCAGGGGGGCAGTTGCAGGTGGGAAATGCTCAGGCCAGCTGTTCCCTTCCCTCCATCCTGAGTCTGCCAAGTCACCATTAAGCGCAATAGTTTCCTGACTTCAGATAGTCTTTATATTAGAATTGCTGGCCTGCACAACATATCTGAAGCAAAAGATGGATTGTGCTTTGTGACACACTGACCAAAATATGTCAGAACTGATGGTTAGTAGAGCATGCTGCACAGGGCACTGAGTGAGGTTGTCTGGCAACTTAGCTAAACCTTCTCTAGTTTACTAAAGAGCATTATGGAAAAGCCAGGAGGAGCCCCGCAGGGCAAGGAAAGTGGAATCCTGAGATTGGTGATAGTAGCCCATTTCTGGTGAATGGTGGTAATGGAAGTACCAAGGAGGCGCTCTGGGGAAATCAGTGCAGCGCCCTAGACACATGCAGGGACTCTGCTAGGGGGCCAAAGATCCAGGTGGGTCTCTCCAGCAGTTGGCTTTAGGGTGACTTAATGGGGAAGGATAAGCTGATGGAAGGGGCCCTGTGCAGGATATCCCAGATGTCCGGCAGATGAAGTTGCTCTGCTCAAGAGTTGGGCTCCAATTGAGTGGCTGACTTGTGGGTTCCTGGAGCAGGTTTTACTAGTTAAATAATGAAGTGGACAAGGTCCTTTAACCTGTGAGCACGTTCCCCCCCCTTTGTTAGATGCAGATTGTTAAAGATGCCTGGAGGGGTCTCTAGTTGGGCCCAGCTTCTTTGAGAGAGGGGCAGCTCTTTGGCCGTGCAGAAGGCAGTGGCAACCACCACTCCTCGCCCCTCAGCAGCTTCCAGTACCGTCACTTGTAGTATCCTTCCATACTGGCTGTGGCGATTGGGAGTGGCGGGCATCATGTTCTGCTGGTTCACTTTTTTCTCGTGGTTGTTCCCAGGCTGTATTGATGGGGAGAGATTGGAATCCATTGGAATCCTCAGTGGGCTGAGGATACCCAATTGTAGGTCTTGCCCAAGTGAGGTTGTCGAAGGCCGGGAAGCTTTAGAGATCTGTTGGGGAGAAAGAAACTCAGGCTCCGTTATGGTAAACTAAGATGTTTCGCCTCCCATCCAAGAAGTGAAAAACCTCCTACCTCAAGGAAAAAACAGGCCAGTTGCCTTTTGAAAAAGCACCTTTGAGACAACTGTGACCTGGATGACTGAGAACGTCCACAGACATTCGCTCCACCTCATTATTCCTATTCTTTTAAAGCTGCCCAGAACGACAGTGGGATCGCCTCTAAATTATATAAGTATTAAATATATGATTGGATGGAATTAATGAAACACACACACCCCGCAAATAAAAAGTTGGTTCCCTTTCTCTTCCCTCATTTAAATTGTTTAGGAAGATGAAGAGGAGGGCCTAAGACAGAACCTTGGGATACCCCATTGCATGCTTCCCTCCATGTAACAATAGCACTGAGGCTTATATACCGCTTCAAGTGCTTTACCGCCCTCTCTAAACGATTTACAAAGTCAGCATATTGCTCCCAACAATCTGGGTCCACCTATATGTAGATGTAGTTATATTTGCTGGGTATAAAGTTGGTCAGCCAGCCATAATATAATAGTTGTATATCCTATCCTGTCCAGTCCCGTTATCGAACGTTAGGAGAGACTTTGGAGAGACCTTCAACCTCATCCAGGGAGGGAATCCTCGTATCATCATAGACAAATGGCCATCCTGTCTTTTCCTGAAAACCTCCCTGACTCTCGGAGGCAGGCTGGGCCACTGTTTAATAGTCCTCACAGCCAGGCAAGGCCAGGCTGATCTGATCCACCTTTGCAGCTATGTTAGGATTTTTGTCCTGGTGCCACAGATTGCTGCTTGCAATCTCGGCCTGTCTTCACCTCTTAAACCCTTTGCTCAATTTGCCATTCTTAGCAGTTGTGATGTCTGAATTGAAGCACCAGGGGCATCCATAGAAGGGTTAAAAAGCCAAGATGGTGGCCACAGCTGTGCAATTGAAGCCTCACCCCTTTTGTGCATTGCAAGAGGTGCAGTGCAAAGAGGTGGGGCTTGGATCACTGACACCGGAAGAATTTGTTGAACACCTGTCAAATAAAATTGCTCAGATTTGTTCCTAGTTGGAACTCTTGTGTGGTGCAGGTTCTTATGAGGTGCTCAGGAAATCATCTTGCCTAGTAATTTGGGATAAATTTGACCCTGTTGCCCTTAAGGAAGTGGACAGGGTACTCTGTGCTGTCAGTGCAACAACCTGTCCTTTAGATCCTTGTCCATCCTGGCTGAAAGCCTCCAGATGGTGACCAGCAAGTGGGTTCATGCGGTAAAAAGAATCCTGGCTGTGAGAGGATATTCCTGGGATCTTTTAAGGTGGTTCTGGTTTGTCGTCTCCTTAAGCAACCATCCCTTGACCCCACCTGCCTGGATAATTTTCATCTAGTTTCCTATCTTTTCTTTACAGGGAGTGGTAGAAAAGGTGGTTGCTTGACAACTCCAGAGTGTCCTGGATGAAACGGATTTCTGGGATGACTTTCAATCTGGATTCAGGGACAGAAACAGTCTTGGTTGCACTTATGGACGGTTTCTGGCGAGAGCGAGATAGAAGTTGTGCAACCATGTTGCTCTTTTTGACTTTCCAGTGGCCTTTGAGACTATCACCCGTGATACCCGCTTGGGCTGGCTTCGTGAGTTTTAAAGTGCTTCAGCTCCTTTCTCTGAGCTGTTGATGGGGCTTTGTGGAGTGCCGCAGGGCTCCGTGCTCTCTATTTAACCTATACTTGAAGCCGCTGGGCGAGATCATCCTTAGACATAGAATAATACAGCTCTCAAAGGGTCACCACCTCCATCCGTCTCCATGGGTTGGGATACCATCAATACGCAGATAAAACTCAACTCTACACTTCTACACATGGTGACCCAAGTGATGCCGTCTCTGTCCTCCCAGCCATCTTTTTTAACTAATCGTATATATGTAGCCTCTTTTTTTCTTTTCCCTCAGTTATTTTATTTTATTGTTCTATTTCATTTTCGCTTCTTTAAACTTCCTTTTTATTTCTTCATTTTTTATGGTTGAGAGCTGCTTAGAGTTAGCCCTATGGTGAGGTAGGTGGCAAATAATTTTCATCATCATCATCATCACCATCATGATGCTGTCACAGGCACCACAATGACTTTATTTTTACAGTCCCTCCTCCCCACCCAGGGACTCTCTCCTTGCAGGGTTGACAACTGAAGGCTTTGGAGGGGAGTCTATTCTTCGTGGCTGAGGGAGAAGAAGGGCTGGCGGGCAGCCTGTGGGAGGAGTTCATGTGTGCGGGTGCAGCGCATCCCTTGAGTCCTTCCATCCATCTGATCTGCTTGCATTGTGCCGGGGAGGTCAGCTGCTCAAGGAACAGGATTTATATGCCATTTTACTCGGTGTTGAAACAGCTCAGGACGTCAGGCCTTAGGCAGCCTTACATTCCACGTTGCCTCATCCAGATCTGTCCAAGATAAATCGCGATGGTGCGAAATAGCAAAATGTGTGTTGCCGTACATAAACCTCAGATGCCTTTGGTGGAGGGTTAATAACAGTGGGCACCAGCTGAAGCCCTGTGGTTGTGTGACAGCCTGGTGACCAGCGGTCATGAAGCTGCTTTAGCTCCGCTTCTAGATGGTCCTCTGGGCAAGGGGGGTGTTGCCAGCTGCGGCTCCTGTCGCCTGGAGGGGGGGAAGGCGCACAGGCAGAATCGCGCCCGGGGGAACCTGCGGCCGCGGGAAAGAGAAGAAGCGCCTGCTTTGCTTTTCTGACAAGTGGGGGGTTGGGCAGGGAAGGAGCCCGGGGGGTGGGGGGGGCGGGGGAAGCTCCGTCGCCGCTTCCCAGGGACTCTGCTCGGCCTTTAAAGCGGGGCCGTCGGGGTTCGCCTCCCTCCCCGGGAGGAGACGCCTCTCTGCAACTGCTCCCAAGGGGGCTCCCGGATAAACAGTGACCCCCGCCCCGCACAGTTGTCTGAAAAGCGCTTTGGAACATTGGGGCGGAGAGACACCCCCCCCCCTTCTCCAGGCGGGCGGCTCCAATCTCCCCGGGAAGCGGCGCGGGGGAGGGGGCAGAGCTGCGAGGCAGAGATGGGCGGGGCGTTGCTTGGGAGACGGAACAGGGCGGGGCCGTGCGCGGGCGAGGCGGGGCGGGGAAGCGAAGGGCGGGCCCGGCAAGGTTTTTTCCGGCGCGAGCAAGGCGGCCGCCTCAGCTGGGCGGGATCGCCGGGGGAGGCCCCGCCCTGTCTCCGCCCCCTCCTCGAGGGGCGGGGCTCCGCACCTGCGGCTCGCCCGGTCCGGGCAGTTGAGGCGGAAGCTCCGGCCTGGGTGGCGTCTCGGCTGGCGGAGCCTCCCGTGGGGCGGAGGGAGGCCGCGGCTCCCGGAAGGTCTCTCTCTCTCTGGAGGCCCCTCGTCGGCTGTGCCTGCCGGCCGGGCGCGGAGGCTGCGGGGCCCTGGCCGGGAAGGAGGCGGGGAGGCCGCGCGGAGCTTCCCTGGGCGCCCGGGGGGTGGTGGGGGTCCCGCGGCAGGTGGAGCCCGGCTCAGGCGGGTAGGTGGCCAAGCGAGGTGGCCGTGCCCGCCCGGAAAGGGCCCCGAGCGGAGCCGCCGCCCCGCGCTTTTGCCCTCGAAAGCCCTGGAGGCAGCCCCGCTTTTCCTCCCTCTCGAGAGGGACCCGCTTTCATTGCGCGTTCTTGGCCCTGCCTGCTCGCGCTTTCCTCCCGGCCCTTCTTCAATGACAGCCTGGGCGGCCCCTGGCGATAAGCAGCCCCTTGTGGCAGACGACTCCTGGGGACCCACCTGGCTCCTTGCTGGCCCCTCCCTTGGGCCGGCTCACGCCGCCCTCAAGACTCTGAGGTGGGCCACATCTGGGCCCCTGTGTTGAGTCAAATTCTCCTCATCATCAGGCGGTGAAAAAATGCTCCAGTGGACCTGGAAATGATGCAAGTAGACTTGTGATGCATGTCTCTTTAATGGCCACAATTGGGATTGGCAATTCCATTGCTAAGCAATGTGGTCGCTAAGCAAGACATCACTTGACCACAACTTGTGATTTTTCCAACTCTGTGTCTTTGCATGCCAGAAGCCTGTTGCCAGATGGCAATCATGTGACCATGGGATGCTGTGTTGGTCATAAGTGCAAGGACCAGTTGTAAAGTTACGTCTTCAGTGATGTCGCAACTTCAGATGGTCACTTAACAATCAACGTCAGTTGTTAAATGAGAACCACATGTTCTTTGGCAGTTGTGATTCTCCGGGGTGAGAGAAGGATGCCCGTAGCTGCCTTTTGGCTTCCTTCGGAATGAAATTTTGCCTGGCCGGCATGGATGGAGATGCCTGGGCTTCTGGCTCGACTTTGGGCATGGCCAGAGAATCGGTGGCTCCCTGGTGTCGAGTTTGGTGCTGTGCCCACACTAAAAGGCACGAGCTCACAGCTTCCCTTCTTCTCTCTTTCCCGCAGGTGCTGCAGCTCAGCTGGATGGTGCAAGGCATGGAACGTTTTGCCAGCTCCGGGACCCAGACGGAGGCGGTGGTGGTGCTGTCGCTGGCCCAAGCTGCTGTCCTGGGTCTGGTATCCGAAAATGAGTTCCTGGGAGGCACGGTCAATCCAGACAGCATTTTCTCCAGTTTGGCAGGAAAACTGGATGACGACGCAGCAGCCGCTGAACTGAAACAGCCCGAAGGCAGCAGCCCAGCTGGCCCATCCCAGGGGGAGCCCCTTGAGGAAGAGGAGGGGCCGGAGGCGGAAGCCTCCTTTGGGAAACAGGCCCGGAGGAGGAAGCGGCCCCCTGTGCGCCTGGTGCCAAAGGTGAAGCACGAGAGGGGCGAGATCGAGGAGGAGGAGGAGGGGAGCCCCGAAGTGCCCGCTGGTGGCCCTGAAGAGCAGGGGGAGAGCAGCAATCTGGAGGAGCAGTGTTCTGAGCCAACCAGGCAGAGCGGCACCGGGAGGATGGCAAGCCTCGGCCCCTTCAGCAGGCGGTCTCAGCCACCGCGAAGGCCCCCGCAGCAAGAGCACTCCTTGGGGGCCTATGAGGAAAGGTTCCCCAGCCCACCCCAAGCTGGCCTGGACAGGGCAGAAGCCTTTCCCAGTGGCTGCAGTTTCCCACCGGGCCTGCCGTCCCTGAGTGGCATGGAGAACCAGCTGCCGGCCTCTCCCCCAGAGCAAGGCAAGAGTGGGGCAGGCTTTGCCTGGCAGGAGCCCCTGGACTTCGAGGCGGAGGTCCCCGGCGAGCACAGCAAGAAGGTGCACATGGACCGCCTGGACATCAATGTCCAGATTGATGATTCCTACCTGGTAGAGAAGCGTTGGCAGTGCCGCCTGTGTGAGAAGTCCTATACCTCCAAGTACAACCTGGTGACCCACATCCTAGGGCACAATGGCATCAAGCCGCACTCCTGCCCACACTGCAGCAAGCTCTTCAAGCAGCCCAGCCACCTGCAGACCCACCTGCTCACCCACCAGGGCACACGGCCCCACAAGTGCCAGGTGTGCCACAAGGCCTTCACCCAGACTAGCCACCTCAAGCGCCACATGCTGCTGCACTCGGATGTCAAGCCCTATAGCTGCCGCTTTTGTGGCCGTGGCTTCGCCTACCCCAGCGAGCTCAAGGCCCACGAGGGGAAGCACGAGAGCGGCCGCTGCCACGTGTGTGTGGAATGCGGCCTGGACTTCTCCACTCTCACCCAACTCAAGCGCCACCTGGCCACGCACCAGGGGCCCACGCTGTACCCGTGTCCCGAGTGCAACAAGTCCTTCCACTACCGCAGCCAGCTGCAGAACCACACCCTCAAGCACCAGAATGTGCGGCCCTTCGTCTGCACCGAGTGCGGCATGGAGTTCAGCCAGATCCACCACCTCAAGCAGCACTCGCTCACCCACAAGGTAGGCCGGGGTCACGCAGCCTTCTCCTGCCCCACTGTCCTGGCTGGAGCTGCTGAGGTCAGCCGGAGACCCTCCCAGGGCTACTAGCCAGGGCACTGTGGCCACTTCTCTCTTTCAGGGCGTGAAGGAGTTCAAATGCGAGGTGTGTGGGCGAGAGTTCACGCTGCAGGCCAACATGAAGCGGCACATGTTGATCCACACCAGCGTGCGCCCCTATCAGTGCCACATCTGCTTCAAGACCTTTGTGCAGAAGCAGACCCTCAAGACCCACATGATCGTGCATTCGCCTGTCAAGCCCTTCAAGTGCAAGGTAGTGCCGGGGAGTGGGGGTGGCAGGGAGGCTGGGAACAGCCACAGCTTCATATCTCATGTGTCTCCCTCCCTCCCTCCTTCCTGCTGCCTTTGGGGCCACATTCCAAGTGTTCTTTTCTAACTTGGGGGCATGTTGGCCACCTGGGAAGGCTCCTGGAAGGCCTGCTGCTTCCTCTCCAGGCATCCCCTTGGAGGGTCTCTGGACTTGGCCAGGCAGGCCTGACGTGGCCCTTGCCAGGAGCTGGCCAGCCTGCCATCGAGACATTGACTCATCTTCTCTGTCTGCAGGTGTGTGGGAAGTCCTTCAACCGCATGTACAACCTCCTGGGCCACATGCACCTGCATGCCGGCAGCAAGCCCTTCAAGTGCCCTTACTGCTCCAGCAAGTTCAACCTGAAGGGGAACCTCAGCCGGCACATGAAAGTCAAGCATGGTGTGATGGACCTCAACCTGGACAGCCAAGGTTGGAGTGGGGGGGAAGACGGCTGAGAGGGGAGCCCCAGACGCTCTTCTCCCAGAGGGACCTCCAAAGCAACCTGGCGTGTTTGCATTTCTCCCCAGACCCCATGCTGGAGTTGGCAGGCACCAATCCCTCAGAACTGGACGGGCAGCAGGAGATGGACGACTACGAGGAAAATGCCTACGACTATGGGGCAGTGGGAAACGCCAGTGGTGGGTCTGCCTTGGCAGAACAGACCATGAAGGAGATCGCCTACTACAACATGCTATAGTTGGACCGGGAGGGGCCTGGTTAAGGGGGAGGAGGGGTTCCCCCTCCCCCCCACCCGATAAAGCAGGGCTTGGGCTGCACAGAACAGGAGAGCACAGGGAGGACCGTGCTGGACCTGCAGCTCTTGCTCCATTACAGCCTCTCTGGCCCTCCCCAGCCACCTCTTGACCAGGTGTGGCTCTGCTGGTTGGTGGTCCCTAGCTGGGACGCCGGCCTTGCGGGACTCCACTTGCCTTACTCTACCTCCCACACCTGGCCAGGGAGACCCTGAAGACCCACCCTGAGAGTCCTGGCTGAAGCAACTGGGGGACAGAGGGGGGTTCTTGGGAGGCTAAGCAGATCTCCCTCAGTCTGCTTCTGGACTGGACCGCAAGTGCTCACCTCCCAGCCGTGTTGCAATCTACCTCTGCCCTGAACTCTGAAAGAGCAGCCTGGGTCGGAAAGCCTCCCCTGATCTGGTGGACTCCAAAGCGCCCCCCCCTTTACTTGGCAGAACGGTCAAGGCCCGCCCTGCACAGTCTGTGGCCACCGTGTTCTACTCCTGGGGCGTTGCCCCTTTTGTGCATAGAGCTACTGTGTTTATTTTCCAGTTCTGAAGAAGTTCAGCAATAAATGAATATTGTTTGGCAGACGGACTGGGTGGTGATGCTGGAGCGGTGTGGATGCATCGCACGGACTAACTGTCGCACTAAGGGAGAAGCCATCGTTTAATAGCTCTCTTTGGCACCCAAGGCAATTACAGCACTCAACCATTTTCTTCTGTCCTTGCAAGATCTGCAGTCACAGAATGGGAAGGGTCTCCTCCCCAAGGGTGGCCACAATGGTCTCGCAAGCTTGAGAAACAGGCCAAAGAGGACTCCCGTTGAAGGGAGCAGCCATGCATGCACGCTGGGAGCCCCCGTCCGCAGGGTCTTCGCAGCCGCAGCCCCTCCTACCCTACTGCTTGCTCAGGGCTTGATCCAGGTTGCTTTTGATGGCGTCCAGGAAGTCGGCGGTGTTGACATAGTGCTCATTTAACTTCACACTGCAGAGAGACAAGAGGCAGGAGGTCACTGGGGGGAGGGCAGGGCTTCTGGCCAAAGCGCCCCAATCCGAGCCAGGCCTCACTTGCTTAATCCATGGATGCAGCCAGCCAGATCCTTGGTCATCGTCCCCCGCTCCACTGTCTCCACACAGACCCTCTCCAGAGTCTCGGCAAACCTGGGGAGGGAGAGGAAGGCTGAGGGAGGGAACAGGGCCCTCGGTCTGGGGAGAGGCTTCCCACAGTGGGGCAATGTGAACACAAAACCCCCTGGCTCCCCCCTCTCACTGCCCAAGAGGGCCTGGGGCTGCTCTTACCTGATCAGCTGTGGGTTGCTGTCCAGCTTGCCTCGGTGCTGCAGGCCTCGGGTCCAGGCAAAGATGCTGGCAATGGGGTTGGTGCTAGTGGGGCGGCCCTGAGGGAGAGGCGCAAGCAAAGAGCATGTGCTCTGGGGACTGTGGTGGCCTGGAGTTCCCCAGGACTGGGGAAGGTGGGGACACCTACCAAGCAAACTCACCTTTTCGTGCTCCCGGAAGTGGCGAGTAACCGTGCCGTGGGCAGCCTCTGCTTCAATGGTTTTTCCATCCGGACAGACAAGAACTGAGGCCATGAGACCCAGGGAGCCAAACCCTTTGGGCAAAGCCAAACACTGGTCAGGCAGGTCCATCTGACCAGGAAGGCGGGGGGAGCTGCTCTCTTTGCTCACCAGTGCACCGAAGCCCTGCACAACTCCCTAGAGGCACCCAGGGCACAGCTGGTGCCAGCAGCCGTGGTAAAGGCAGCAAGAGCTGTAAGGTGAGATGGTTCTCCCATTCACATGCCCTGGTAACACCCCCCTTCCCCTCCCCCAGGAAACCAGGGGTGTGGCTGGTCTCCCTCTGCTTTTCCCCCCAGGAAGCAGCTTTGCTTTGTGGTCCTTAGAGCAATGGGAGCCCTGAACCCAAGCGGCTTCTCCTGGAAGGTGCCACCCTGGCCAGGCAGCACCAGGTGAAGGGAGGAGGAACCCCTTGCCAGATGCTAAGGGCTGAGGATGGGGTCCTCGGCGCCTCAGTCCTACTCTCGTCCCTGGGTGAGCGCTCACCCGCAGTCCTGCACCGGAACTCCACCTGCTGGCTGTGTGCCCCAAGCAGGGCCAGTAAATACCTTGGGCCAGGATGTCTGATTGGACGTCTCCATCGTAGTTCTTACAAGCCCAGACGAAGCCGCCAGCTGATTTCAGCACCTGGGCCACCATGTCATCAATGAGCCTATGCTCATACCAAATCTTCAGCTTGTCGAATTCGGTCTTGTAGTGCCTGACGGGGAGGAGGACAGGAGGCCTCCTCAGACAGGCCAGCATCACGCAAGGTCAGCCCTGGACAATGCCAGTGCAAAGGGGCACCAGAGGCCTGGTAGGCAGGCTCTGACCTCTGTCAAAAGAGCCAAGGGGGCTGCTTCCCCCCACGGTCCCATTGGGCTAAATGGCTCACTTGTCGAAGATTTCCTGGAAGATGTCCTTGAACCGCCCATCGTAGGCCTTGAGGATGGTGTTCTTGGTACTCATGTAGAGCGGCCATTTCTTCTGGATAGCGTACTGGAAGCAGCTGTGGGCAAAGCCCATGATGGACTGCAAGAGGCAGGCAGAGTGCTCAGTGGGACATACCCGGGGGGGGGGCGCTGGCACTAGCCTGCCTATAGAGCTCCCCTCCCTCCCCAAGGCAGAGGCAGAACATTCAGCAGGCCAGAACACCCCCCCACACACACACACAGCCAGTGAGCCTGGGCACTCCCCCAGGGAAAGCCCATCCCCTCTGCCCAAGCTGCCCCTCTTTCTCACCTCATCAGTGTTGTACATGCCCAGGCCGACACCCCCGCCTGGGAAGTTAAAGACTTCCCACTCCTTGGCTCCACTGCCATCTTTGGGCACAAAAACCATCTTAAAGGTCCCTGATTTATCCACCACGAAGTCTGTGGCTTTGTACTGAAAAACAGAGGTTATGACAGCCAATCCTACCTTACAAGACACAAAGACTATAAAGAAACCAAGATCAAAATCCATCTAGGATAAGCAGTTACGCCCAGTTAAAAACAAGAAAGGTTTTAAGAACTGCATTTTTAGGCAGAAGTAATGCTTTGAAAAATGAAAAATCCAGGAGGATCAACCACTGCTTGCTCCCCCACCCAACACTGCTGAGTCCAGCAGAGGCTCCAGAATGGCCTGGCTAGAAAACTGGCCTTTTCTTCTCATGTTCAGGCTTCAGACCAGCCGTGGGAAATTCCTTCGCTTTCTTTGTCCCCTACCTGTCTTTGTCACCTTCTGGTCTAATCTGGGACATGGGATAATTTGACGACTTGCACTTAGATGCATTATGGCTGCCCACACCCACCTTGCTTTGCCCTGGTGCATTTCCTGACAATTCTGCCTGTCGCATTGGCTCTTCGGTCCACCCCACCCCCCACTAGGAAGTGTCCTGTCCCGAGGGTGGCTTCTCTTTTCTGTCCTTGTCCCAACTGCTTGAATTCAAGGTTATCTTTAAGGAGAAGCTATCGTCCCACAGAGGTGGTGTCCCCATTGGGAAGCTGTGACTGAGATCAGGATTAGATTTTTAGCACACTTTAGATTTTTACCACACTTTTATTGGGGCCTGAATTGAGGTAGTCAGGAAAATGTTTTTGGATTGGATCAGCAGATTGTATCCCATCACATTCACTTAATGACTTCCAGGTCCTGTAAACATTCAACTTGAATAAAGTGCAGAAGTTCCATCTGTTTAAAACGTTAGCAACTTTGCTGATACTCTTTTGACTTCCGTAGGTGTCTCTGGCAGTAGAAAAACTCCTGGAGCCCACAGACATCCCCACAGGCCTTTCCTTCCGTGGTTCCAAACCGGTCATGGGACGGGCCCCAGGACACCCAGGACCAAGAAAGCTGCTTCGTGTGGGCTGGCTGCAGGGCACCCCTTTTCCCCTCGCAAGCCCACCTGGTCACCGTGAGCATGTCTCCCGATGGTGATGGGCTTTATCCAGCCCGGGACCAGGCGAGGGATGTTCTTGCAGATGATGGGCTCTCGGAACACCGTCCCCCCCAGGATGTTCCGGATAGTGCCGTTGGGGCTCTTCCACATCTTCTTCAGCTTGAATTCTGCAGGGGCCATAAGGGAGATGCGTCTGGTATTGGGGCCAGGATGACTTGCCTGCCTCCTCCGACACAGCAGAGGCATCCTCTGGAGCTGCCACCTTGCTCGGACAGATGCTCTCCAGGGGACCCTTGGTGGAGCTTCTGCCTTGCCTGGTCTCACCTTCGGCACATACCTTCCACACGGGCCTCGTCGGGGGTGATGGTGGCGCACTTCACAGCCACGCTGTACTTCTTTGTGGCCAGGGCTGAATCTATGGTGACTTGGTCCTCCGTCTGGTCCCGGTGGGGCAGCCCCAAGTCAAAGTACTTCAGCTGCAGGTCCACGTTGGGCAGGATCAGCTGCAGGAAGCAGGCAAGAACCAGATGCCGGTCTGCCCACCTCCCTCCCCTCCCTCCCCTCGGCAGGCTTTCCTATCCCCAAGAGAGGCAGTGTGCATGCACTTCCTCCTTTGCACGCTTTATGGGCAGAGATCACTTTCAAGCCTTCAGGGCACCCTATTCTGAGGGATGGAGGGAAACCTGACACTGCCTCCCTCTGTGAGCCACTGCCGTGCATGTTAAAAGTGTTTGTGGTATCTCCTGGGCTGCCTAAGATGTATGGAGGAATCAACAAGTTCCCTCAGGATTCCCCAACTCCCTGACTTTCTGCTCCGCCCAAGCACTTACACCATCCACCCTGGTCTCACTGCCCCCATTAGAGTCTCAGTGGTTTCAGGGTTTGTCCCCGCTCATCGGGGCAGGGAAGGTGGGCAGTGCCAGGTACCTTCTCCTTGATGAAGGCCCAGATGATCCGGGTCATCTCATCCCCGTCCATTTCCACCACGGGGTTGGCAACCTTGATTCTCTGGTCAGCATCTGTGGAGAAGACCGGATCAGAGGAGTGAAGACCTGACTCTCCCTGTGCCCCAAGTGTGCCCCCTGGACAGCCCCAGCCTCCTTCACGCTGGCAGCAATGCCCGACAGGCCCCTTTCGAACGAATCCCATTTGTTAAAAGCGATTGCAAGGGAAAATTTGTATTTCCCACCAGCGACCAGGCTCCTCTCTGGAACCAGCAGCCCGGGGGCATCTAACGGTCCAGCCAGGAGCCTCTAGCGCCTTCGGGGTCCTGGGACGCTTCCCAGTCCTCCGCGGAGGGGCCCTCCTCGGTCTCCAGGGCTGCCGCCACCCTCCCGCCACATCGCGCTGCCGCTGACGGGCCGCCCGCCTCGGCGAGGGGCGGCCTCTGCCCGCCAAAGGGACAAGGTCACGCTCAGAGGACGCCGGCGGCGGCAGGCCCGGCCGCCCCTCTGCAGCCCGCCGAGCGCCAGCTGGCCGCGCGTCCTCCAACAGGTGCCCGGCCGGGCCGGCTGCCAGGGCCGCGGAAGAGGAGGGGGCGCTGGCCGAGGCCTTTCCCAGCCCCACGGCTCCGGCCGGAGCACGGCCAGGCCCGCAGCACGGCAGCGCCTCCTCCTCGGTCTGGCCGAGCTCCAGGAAGCCGGCAAGGCGCCCGGCAGACAGAGGCCGGCGCTCTCCGGGCCAAGCGGGCTGCCGATGCCGACGCCGATGCCGACGCCGTCCGTTCCGCCCGCGCTGCCCGGCGGCCCTGAGACGGGCTGGGCGGGAGGCGGAGGCGGGAGGCGGCGGTGCCGGGGCGCCAAGGTCGGCGGCGGAGGCAGGGCGGTCCCTCCCGGGGGACGACTGGGGCGCACGGCGGGACTGCCTCTCCGGGGCCGC